>JABASP010002111.1:0-22655 GCA_019776565.1 Sminthurinus signatus | reverse complement strand
ATCGAGTAGAAATTGGTTTGAATCAAAAAGAACTCAATTAGAATTGTCAAACCCGCAGAGACACAGACAAACAGGTTTTGTGCGCGTGCCAGTGGCGCGCCATTCTCTCTAGTATAATAATAATGTACACTTGTGTGTAAGTAACTTCATTGACTACAGTCAACTATTATTATATAGGACAGAAAGTGTGCACAAATTGTTTGTATCACGGGAAATACGAACAAAATAACAGATGGAATGAATGACTAAATAAGCATGTGTTTACACGTAAATACTAACCTATTATGTTGTGTTTTATATGAAACTTTATACGTCTATAGATACATGCGTATATAAATACTTGGAGAAAGTTAGAAAGAATAAAACTTACCATTCAAACATGCAAAATTGTAGACACTGATCCATGTGTTTCTTCTTTGAAGACCAATATTCCATAACTTTATTTTCCTGCGTTAACAGTTTGTCTAGGATTGCTGTATAAATAGAGGAAACAAATTGATAAATTACATTTTATGAATAATCTGATAATATCTGACTGATTATGATGATGATAATGATGATGAAAGTAAAAAAGACAGAGAGAGACATACAGAGGAGGTAGGAAATGGGAGAAAAAACACATGTGTGTATAACTATATATGTACATATATTATGGTGTTTATTATGAAAATGTGTTTCCGTATATTCATAATAACAAAACATATATGGATATATTAGCATCCAGCATGTACATGGGTTACACATAAAACGTATAAAACCAAGTAGAAATACGATAAGAAAAACTAATATCAACGAGAAAAATAAAGAAAGAAAGAACGAGAGAGAGAGAAAATAGTGTTATAAATCGATATCAAGACAATAGAAAAAACTAGACTATAGACTCAAATGGTACTGTGGAACTCAAACTTTGCATGAGTTTGTTTTTTTTCCACATTCACTCCTTTTATATAATAAAATACGTTTTATCTTCCTTACATGTGAATAGGGTATAGGTACATGTTTCTATTATCATCATAGAAAAACAGGAGCTAATATTACAGTAGATCATATTAAAGAAAGTTGATGCACGTTTTATCTTTTATCAAATTTTCATCTTACCTTTGACTTTAGCTTCTGGAGACATGGATACATTTCCAGGTTCTATGTGAAATGTATAGGATGCTCGTTGACATATTTTCAAAAAGTTTCTTGCAGTTCCCCGAGCATGAGTGCAAGCTATTGGAAAATTAAAATAATATTATTTTAACACAAAATGGAAAGATAAGTTCGTCTATTAATGCATAATAATAATAATAATAACAATTTTGGTAGGTGACACAGAATATGTAGCAACACACTATGTTTATATTATATTGACCCGTTTATTCATATTGACATGTCAATATATGATACTGTATTTCTTTATTTTCTTGTGGTTTGTTCATACCTTTCATAAAGGCTTCTTTTTGTTCTTGATGTTTAACTAATATTTTATTTATTGTTGCTAAAAAAAAAGAAAGAAATATAACAGATTTTATAATTAAAAATTTTGAATATATTGAAAGATGTCAATTTTAATACACTTCTAGATTTTATATAGACAAAAAATAGTTTTTCTGTATAATTATTATTGACTAAAAAATAAAACGAACTCGTCTTGTCAACAGGACCGGGGCCATTTCCAGCAGGTAAACAGTAATCTTCATCTCGTTTGTACTCCCTCTCTAAACTCTCGAGTACGGAACAGACCTGAAAAAAAAAACGGATTTGCAATTTGTTTTGTTACCATTTCATACTTCCGTCATCACCATATTACAATCATGAAATCATGGGAAGCGTAAATAAACTTTTTTTTCCAATGAACGATGTCTTATCTTTCCCTTTTTAGACTAAGTAAACATAATATGACAGGGTGAGAATGTTCTGCCGTCTACATATATTTTATCATGTATCATGTATCCTGGTTCGTGATCTGTCTGAACATAGTAATATAATATTACTATATTATATATTATGCCTTTCCACACAAAATAGTAAAGATAATCACGTCCTGTTATTCGTTTTGTGTATATGTACGTCAATATATCCAACTATATTAAACACTTTCGTATTATATGCAAGCTGTGTAGTTCTGTCACACATAAATAACTATGTACATATACGTATGTAGCTTACACATTATCATAATATATCAAGATTTGCGAATCCATCTACTTACATTGGATTTGGATATTCGTATTACAAACTGAACCCTCAATACACAACTGCACATCCAATTCACATAAAATCTACTTGTCTTTTATGTAAAACAATTAAAATAAAACTTGATACTCTTTCAGCATCGTATGTACTACTAAAACTTTGACATAAATTAATACTCAATAAATTATACATGTTCAGAGGTCTTCAAAAACTTAAACATTAGAAAAGATAGCGAAGATTTCTTTTTAGTTCATCGACCTGACCTTAGTTTTAAATAAATGAACATTATATTAATTTAAAGCTTTTTATCTTGTTTTATAAGATTATCATCTTACCTGTTCAGCTGTTTTATAAAAACTTAAAGCTGTAGTAAATAGCTTGTTTCGTTCTTCTGCAGCATGAATTAATTGAAGCCATCTTGAGGCGACTTCATCTGAGATCTTTTTAATTCCTGCACTATCATAATGATTACCACCGATAAGTGCTTCAGCCTTTAATTTGAAAAAAAAACAAACAGACAAATCAATTTTATAATTCATAAAGCTTTAGAATCATTATTGAAACCTCTCCATAATTTGTATTATATACGCCTTTCATATATATGTATTTACCTTTAAGTTGACAGAAACCGCAAAATTATGGGTTTTCTATAAATAAAAAAACAAAGCATTCAAAGTGAGATTAGTTATATAAACAAATTTTAAAACCAGGAATACACTTTTACACAAATCAAAGGACAACTGATTCTTCATTTTTCATACCTCTAATGCGATTTGGAATTTTTCATGATCCTTCTTCATTTGCTCTGCCTCTTGAAGAGAGCTTGGAAATGCAAAGGAAGTGGCAGCTAACATGGTTTCACCATTCTTTATCCAGCTGATCACCTATAACAATAACACAATATTTCGGTTTTCGTCAATGACAGTTTACAAAAAAGACACAAAATTCATGCTGTAGTTTTAGTTCAATTCATGAAGTCCCTTTTACTTTGAACACAAGAATTTTCATTTCGATCATTTTTTTTTCAATTTCTTTAAGTCTTTGTCGTGTACACTTTTTCGTCCATTGTTTTTACAATCTCTACAGTTTCAAACTTTACACATCATGAATCATGACCCAAAGTACGTTCATACTTTAATTCCCACCTGTTGTTTTACTGCAACACACTTATGTAATGGTTTAATATTCTATTTGTGTTTTATCAAGTATACACTGCTAATTTTTGTAAAGGAACAACGTTAAACATATTTTAAAAGAAAAAAAAACACTTTTTGCAGTGTGACTTCACGACTTTTCCACTGATGGTTTGTCCTAAAACCCAAGGATATTTTGCAGTAATTTTTGAACACATGTTTAACTATACATTCGTAGTTTATTATAAGTATCAGTTACACAACTGGGTTTAAAACTCCTTCAGACACACACTTGCTACTGGGAATCACATTTCAAATTTTACACAGATTCTTTAAAAAACAAAATTAAGTCAAAAATACTTTAAAATGGTGAATAAAGAAGGAAACTTCACATCTCACAGGTGTTTGCATGCATGCTAAACTGCTAAACAGCGGCAAACTGACTGACCCAAAAAACTTGCTTGCACTTTCAGTTTTTCAATAATGCTATACACATAAGATACAAGCTACATTTACCATTTACTACCCATAGGTACGATTAGACAAGATGCGTACGGCTGCTTCACATGAAAAGTATTAAAACGCAACAGTCACAGTCGTGAGTACTGCTATTCATATACTAAAATTTTCCCCTAGTGTGAGTACAGAATACACAGATTCTTAAAAGGTAGGTTTAATCTAACATTGTATAAAACATATTATACAGATCTATTCTTGTATCTTAGACACAGAATGTGTATATGACATTACAAGATATTTAAGTATCTGTCCATGTCCAAAAAAAAGTAACAGATTCTTTTTCTTCTGTATATTATTTTTATTATTATTATTATTACTAGTACTATTACAGCAATCTATCTATTATTATTATTATAACGATGCGGAAACGTCCAAGTTGAGCGTAGCATGGAAGTGTAAACAAACTGAAAAATCCAAAGTTGCCTATGTATACATACGAATTTTGTGTACATCTATTCTATGTTCTGCACATGATAAGTAATACACGTAGATTTCATTCTTATTTTATACAGTCAAAAGACATAATCTCAAAGATATTTTATTATAATGATATTATTATGGTTATGTATTAGTATTATTATACCAAGGGATAACTCAACATGGTGATGGAATTGGCAGTAGTATCAGCATCCATTATGATGATAAAACTATCGTGCTTTTATATAATATAAAATATATATTGTTGTACCACGCAGTGTGGTAATAGTTTTGGAATTCACATTTAATTTTAGTATATCGTATTTAGTCGCCAGTCCAAGTATTCACAAACATAATATACTATGTATGGATTATATATTTGGAGATCACTGTTCATTTATTGAGATACAATTACGACACGGATACTAAAATATTTATATCACTCACACACGGTAGTTTGTTTCACTACAATACAATATTAAAATATTTTATATTCTATCACTTTTAGATTTTTGTTTCCTTTCAGCCATAAAAGTACTGTTCACTGTACACCATGCTGCTGTTTGTTTGACAAGTATTGCTTTGTTTTTGTTTGTTGTCAAGTATTGATCAAAAATTCAAATCCAGTGAATGAAAGATTTGTTTTTGTAGGTCCTCACTTACTAGTCCTTACTTACTTCTTCCCGGCTGGTTCAACTCAATCGGATACGCTTTGATTCACTCAATTTATTTTTCCCATTTTTTTTACTTTTACTTTTCTCTTTTTATGCATTTCCACAAAAATGTATTTGCACGAACTGATACCACTGCACCACACCAAAAGTTAAATACGTCGACATTTCTTCATCTTGTAAGTAGTATTTATTATGCATACAATGTGCAATGTGCAGTATACACTGCGTATTTAAAATTTAAAATATTATCACACTATTATTTTGCATATTATTTTAGAGATTCTTTTTATTTTTACTACTTGTATTATTATTCTTTCTACCTTGTGTCGTGACTGGAATATATGTGGGAAAAAAATAAAGAAAAATAGAAAAAAATAATAACTTGTTCAATAACAAAATCAAACTACTCTGAATATGTGAACAGTATAACTTGAAAACTATATAAATCTAGGTCTTTAAATCATGCTCGCATTAATTTTATGTATGCAAAGTACTGAACCAATATTATTTCTTCCATCATGTTTAGATGCATGTGTTGCATTTTCTTAATAATACTAATAATATTATTACTAGAATATTTTTGTATATGTATAGACTTCGTATCATGTGCCACATACGTATTGTCTGTACACTGTACTCTGTACACAATATGAACTTTTATGCTTATAGTAACTTCTTGTACAAACTATCATTTTTAGTAATCTAGTCAATAGTCAGTGAAGCACGTTAGAAAACCTAACCTAAAACATCACGCATTTTGCCACTTAAGTAAGGAAAGCTTCTCATCCAATATCATTCCATGTAATGTGTGTCTAGGTATTTACGAGTGAGCACATTGTACAACTATGACACACACATCTGACACTGCATTTAAATGATGTATATAAGTATTCTTATATTATACACACTTAAAATTGGATGAAAGATACATTATACATTATACATACATTATGCATTAACGATATAATATATGTATATATATTATAGTAATTTCACAAATGAGATCTTACTCTTTACTCTCTCACAAAAGTCAAACTAACACATTTGGCTACTGAACACATAATAAAGATCATATTTCATATCAATATGGACGAACTATACGATATTTAGATGGAGAGTAATAACCGCTGTTGTCTGTACTTATGCTGTATATACGAAGAACATTATTATTATTCGACAGACGGAAATGCAGACGTGTACTATAATATTTTATATTGTAGAGCACTAAATAAAATGTGCATACAAAATACATAGCTATAGTAGCTAGTACAACGATGTAATTTTCTAAAAGGTATCTCACCTACAAGTATCTCAAATATATATTCTACACTATACACTACACGCTACACTTACAACAACTTGTATTGAATCTTAATGTAATTCACCTTGAATTTTTAAAATTACTACACTAATGTTGAAGATAATCGAGATCGTAAGGGTTGAAAAAGCTTGTAAATATTAGGATTCAAAAACTGGTGCAAATCGCCTCAAATACTCAGTAAAATATATGTACTGCTTATGTATATTACGACGAATGTCCTGTACGATTCGACAATTCTTGTATTGTGCATGTACACAATCTTTACACATTCTTGATTAAAATTAACTTGTAATGTATTGTATTTTCAAATAAGGTGCAAAATCCGAATCAAGTAATCAAGTAAAGATATGAGAGTTGTACAAGTACAACTTTATCAAAGTATGGAAAAACGGGAAATGAGAGACAAACTCTAATGTGTTGTGAACCCTAAAGTATAAAATAAAGGTATGTACTGTGTATAAGCTATAAGCGAATGTTATGTATTACTCAGCTGCACGTGTACATAAATGTGTATATTGTATACCTAGATCAACGACAATACCATATACATGGTCAGTATTGTAAGTTACAATTTTACGTAGTGTATGTCATGACCGAAATCAATAGATGTGATTCAAATGGAAATATGTGGAACTCAATATATATAATTACACCCTCAACAAAGTCTAAGCAATAAGTATCTAATATGTACCTCGCCGCACTCACACAGAGACACACACAGACAAACCCTTACAAAATACAAACCATCTTTAATCCCTACATACAAAAACATAGAACCCTTCAAATATATATAGGGAAAATAAATGGAATGATTCAACTGTGAACTGTGATTCTCCCTCCCTACTCCATACGATCGGAAGGTTCAGAAGGGAAATTCATCCATTCAACGCACACGACCCACTTGAATCGTCAATGTTATTGTATAAACTTGACAATTCAAATAAATAACGATTTTCCTCTTGTGCTCAACGTATTGACTAAATATTTTACTTCACTCTACAACTTTGGAATTTGATCCTTCATCTAAAATGTAATCGAAATGAGTTCAGAGCATAAACATAATAATAATATAGTTATACTTAAAAAATAATGCTTACCTGGTTAGCTTCATTTTGTAATTGTACAAGTTGGATCATTTGTTGGAGACGAGCTCGTTTTATTTCAGCTAATTCTTCAAAATCCAAATCTTTTTCATGCAAATATTCAATTAAAACTTGCACACGGGTTTGAGCACTAATTTGATTTGATGCCATTAAAGTAATTCCGGAACGTTCAAACATTTGGAATAACTCTTGACCTCTCTGAACTACTTGGAAGACAGAATTTTGGACGCGTGAAACGTTTTCATTATGAAGGCGAAGAGTTTGCTCATAGTGGGATAGTCCTTCAGTCTGTAGTAAAATAAAAAGAAGGAAAAGTCACAGTTAGTATTAAAGTTTTTATCCCCAAAATTGAAAAATTAGTAAAACATTTTACATATAGTAACCAATATCAGTATTTGTTATATAAGTGAAAATGAAAGTAAACTTTGTACTTTGTTAATTTTACTACACATACTAAATACAATTCTATTTATAACAAAAGGCACGTGTAACAACTTTCTGGAATTAATAACCTCATGATAATATATAATATGTATCATATAATGCATAATACATCTAAATGAATATAAAACTGAATCAAAAACATATGTAAATCACTCAACACTTACGAGCTCAGTTCTTGTGTCGTCATGCTGCAGTTTTTCTTGCCAATGATCTAACTGTGACGTGATCTGTACAAAATTGAAAAGAGAAGGTAATTATTATTACTATTATTATTACTCTCATAATATCATAATATAATCCTACACAGCATCATAAGCTATACAGAGTAAAGCAGATTAGTGAACTGAGCTATTTTCATTATAAAATTAAATAACTTGATGAAGTTTTTAGTATGATGATTCAAAATGATGTGAAGTGATAAAAATAAAAAAAGAGATTCTTTCCATTCATGTGTCAATTGTACATGAATCTTTCTTTCTTCTCAAAATTTTGAATTACATCAACCTTAAAATCATTTGTTATCCCAAATTGTTCATATTATAGTAATTCAAGTAATAGTAAATTACATCAAGGGCGTCTCTTTCAAAGAGTCTGAGTTGTAGACATAAATCAAGCTTTAACTTTCTCGACTCCCATAGTTCTTCTAATTCATTTCTTTGTATTTCAAGAGTTCGCATTGCAGCTTCAAGAGCTTCAAACGAGCCTGTATTGTCTGTTTCCATTGTTAAGCCGGTATTCCTAAAAAGTGCCAAAAGAAGAAGAAATATTATATTACTCATTTATTTTATTTTATTCTTTTTGAATGATTCTAATTGATGGTAATAATTTATTTTAAACATTAAATAGAGAATAAATGAATATTCTTCCATTTATTTCTCTACAATTTCATAATATTTCAAAGAAGAAGTTTCCATTTCCATACCTTAAATCTTGGATGAGCCTTTGGCCTTCACTCGAATTTGCAAGAAACAGTTGTAGTACTGAAAAGGTTATAAAAAACATATCCATAATATTAAACCTCAGAATATATTTTTAAAATTGAAGAATAAGCCATAAAGAAGGAAAAAGGGTTATTATAAATTTTACTTTTTAATTGAAATTGAATTTAAAAATTACCTGTTTCTCTTTGTTGCTCCCATTCAATTATTGTCCTTTGAGTAGCTTCAATATTTTCAGGCGCTTCATCAACACTAACTTCTTTTCGAAATTTTTCCAGCCAGCCAATTATCTGTCAAGACAAAATAAAAATTGCAATTATCAGAATTATTAGGATTATAAATTGTAATAGATACAACATGTACATGACATTCATATGGCATCATCATCAATAATCATAACAGTCTTTGTTAATGAAGAAGTACTAGACATATATTGTGTATGTGGTATGACCAGAAAAAAATCGTGATCTTTTACTTTAATGCTACTGGCTTTTATTTAGTTTTAGTGGACGCTTCCACGTACTAGGGCAAGTTTAGTGTAATGACTTTTTACGGTAACTACACAAACACCCACTACTTCATAAATTCCTCAATAACAGCATACGTGAAAATAAATCGTCCACACGACACTCCATCCTTCATCATCAAAAACCCCATACACGGATACTATAAACCTTATTGACCTAACCTGCATTTGATTTCATTTAAAAGTAGACTTTGGAAAGAAAACTTAATATGCAGAGTTGTACATTGTATATTTTAAGATGGAAAAGTCTTTCAACAGAAACATTAATGGAAGCATTTCGCGTGTAATGTAAATTATTGAAAAATAAAAATGCCATAACTGATGATCTCATCATATGAATTCATAAAACTCTCTCTTAAATCACATTTAATGTGAGTCGTATACATACGAATATCTGTAATCTGTATTATGTGAACATGATATGTTTAAACTGGTATTTTGAGTTGTATGGAAAAATTCCCACTGAATACTGAATTTTTTTCATTTCTACAAGGGAAGTAAAGATTATGGAGAATGGTTGAATTTCAGTTCATACTTAATACTCAAGGAATAGAGAATGCTCAATGCTCATCTTTCAAAACATCCTCAATATAAAATAAACCAAAGTTGCCCTCACAAACATTAAAAGAAAGGAAGCTCAAACACATAAAGAATACAGACACAAAATAATCTCCGAAATTCCAAAGAAAGAGTCAAATGATCCGATATGAAATCATCCTACCCATTTTTTCTCTTTTTTTTGGAAGAGTGAAATTCTTACAGGAGCACAAATACTTCCTGAGATCCGAGCACACTGCAAACTAGCAAACTATGTATTTAGCATTATTTATTTTATTCTCTCATTCTCCTCTTTTACTATCTGTAGCGATACATAATACATAATATACATATATCACTTACTCATTGAAAATAGAGAGAGAGAGGGAAAGTTCCCGTCTGCTCTGAAGCTGAACGGTAACAACAAAATAACGTCCCTACTGCACGGAAACATGAAAAAATTCTTGAAGCGAGTTTGCCACAAGAAAACTACACAACAAATACACTAGCACACTCAGAGTCACAGTGCATTTATAGTACATATGTACACATAGTTTTACAACAAATCTGGTACACTGTGTACACTGTACAGTTTGTTGTGCACATGCATAAGTATGAGTATGAATACTGAATACACTGTGAGATTGAAAAATTCAAGAGTAGTGGCAACAAGCGTTTTCTTTCTCAAAATATCCACGTGTTATAGACTATGTATTCATTCGTCAAATGCTATATGCACACTGTACACTGTAGAATCTACACATCTTTTTCTTATTTCTTCCTTCATGCATCCGTGTCTTCTGCCAAAATGAAATAAGACTCTTTTTTTCTACCCTTACACACACATTTATACATTTAAGTCCACAAAAAGGCAATATTTAATCGCACAAGACGCATTTGTGCGTATCCGTTCTATGACACACACGCAACTCGGAACTATACCTACAAGTATCTACCCATTACCCAGTATACATACTTCAAGTTTAGAGTGTGGAGCTTGGAGTACGGCAAGTATCATATTGTATATTGTATCATACGTGCTCACATATCACATTTTATACAAAACTTGCCCAACACACACACACACACACACATGGTGTTCTCAAAGAAATGTATTGCTACAAGGAAATACAGTTTTTGACTTTGTATTTGGTTCTTGGAACTTGGAATCGTTGTATCTTTATGTGAGAAAAAAATATATTTGACACATACGACGGTGTAAGAAAATGTACGAACAGAAAATTCAACAGTTATTGATTGTAATTCACCCTGTAACTTTGATATTTTTTGCAAACAAAGATCGTGGCTCATGGCATATATTGTTATTTGAACTGTATATTATGTAAATGTATACATATTTTGTGCGTAGTATATTATAGTTTATAAAGTATACAGTATACTGTATACATATAACAATAACCTAAGATCTATAATAGAAGCAGTTGTTTCATATTGCATAGTTGTTGATTTTTCAAGTACCAGTTTATTATGACATGTCACAACGTTGAAATAAATGAAGCCCTCATTTTTGTTGGAATGTTTTGTAAAATTTAATTTGTTTCAGCAGTTCAAGTCTCGATAGAATAAAACCAATATCAATCAATCTGTATTGACCTCTACTGTTTGTTATCGGTTCATATACATGTAACATGTACATTGTACATACAAACGTGTCTGTGTATTGTGTATACGCAGTGCACAGGTTTTTGAAAATACCATCATTTACTTAACGACTTGTAACCTCTGATTAAACTTGTAATTCATGGATTTCATGCACAAAACTGGGATGACGAAGAATAATATAATAATATATAATATCCAGTGTATCCCACAACACAAACATAATCAACACCCTCATGCACTCTTAATGGACTTTTAATTATAATTACAAATGATAAAGCCTTCGTCCCTTCTTCATCTTTCCACATACTACATACTATATACCAATATACCGTGTGTAGTGTGTAGACAATACACCGATGCATCCCAAAATGTACATGTCTAAGGTCTAGTCCATAGCATACCACTACCAATTTACATATTACATATTGACATGACATTATTACGTATTACTTGTTTCGTTTGAACTTTGAAACTACTACATTACTATAATATACATATTAAATTCATAAGCGAATGTCGAATGTCGAAAGTGTATTCAAATTCACAGTGTAATGTCAAAAGTAAACGGTAGATTATCATAATGTGTGCGACGTAATGTTTAATGTCAATGTTTAATGCACATAATATTAGTATTAGTATTATCATTACTAAAAGTCTGTTTACATATTTGCCCACGCTCCCCCCAGATATTAGCAATAAAAGTCTATCAGAATTTTATTCCTAATTAAATCCCATCTTATGACGTTCATGTGTAATATGTAATATGTAATGTGTAATGATCATCAACATTAGTTTGACAAAAGCCATTGCTTTACCTGTACACAGTACAGTGTACATTGTACATCCAAAATCCTCAAGCATACGAGACAACAACATTATACCATGCCTGTGCAAAGTTACACACCCATTAAAACGTTTGAAAAATCAAAGTATCTTCTATGCATACATTGCACATTTATTGCTTCTATTCTGTAAACTGTAAACTATAAACTCTGTATTCTGTATACACATTAGACCTAGCCATATCTAATCATTAACTTTGGTTGGTAAAACTGATATATGAGAAAATTATTGTTTAACAAAGTGTCTATGACTATTTAACAAAAGTTCTTCCATCCCTTTAATGGTCATGTTATCAATTATACTTACATACACTAAACTAAGTAAACGTGGTTTCCGATTCCTTATTGATGGATCCACAACTATTCTTCTACATCTACATTCTGCATGTACATTGTACATCCATACACCATACATAACAAGAAAATTCACATTATAGCTACAGGCTAAACGAACAAGTCTGTCTGTCGTCTGTAGAAGAATAGGAATAAAAAGTTTCGATTATTATAACATGAAAGTACAACCCATATTCTTGTATTATGGTTTATAATATTGTATTATACTTCCGCTGAAAAGGTGTCGAATATATATTGTACATTGTACAGTCTACAATCTACAGTGCTAGTATACAAAATACACAGTATAGATACAACTAGGCTAAACAACATAATAATAATGATATAGCGATACAAACCACTATTTTCATATCATTATTATTATTATTATTTCATCCACAATGAAGATGATCATGTGCATATACAATCTAATGCATTTATTACAGCTTATTTATATTTGTGTGCGGCAGCACACGGTATACAGTATACATCTACTTATGTCTGAGACACAGAAGCATTTAAATATTCGAATGCTAAAAGATTGCATCTTGGACAAAAAGTAATACATGTACAATGTACAATGGATTCTGCACACAAAAACATTTAATATACTCTATACTCTATACCATAGATGACTTGATTCTATACAATGTTGTGAAAAATACACATACAAATGACCATTACATCATGATCTACACACTACACACTCGATACTCAATGCATAATACATATATAGGCAAAAAGACAAGTGAAGAAAAATTAATTGATTTCTACTGCTTTCCAATTCATCTTCGATTGTATCAGGACAGTGTAAAGCGCCCGTGCATTTCTATATTTTATAGCTTCTAAACTACGATTCTATCGCGGTGAAATTTATGTGTGTATTACTTTATGCATTGATCATTGATACATACATAAAATATTATCACTCTCAGGATTACCATTCTGCTCAACAAGCTGAATAATACACATGCATGACTTCTCATTCGTTCTCTTTATAAAGAAAACTGTCGTATTCATGGAACATCAGAGGAGCAGTATGCAAAACCAGAAACGAAACTGAATACAGTAGTCAATGGTAGTAAATAAATCATATGTTTTTGTTTGTCAAAAGGACAGTAGACAGTAAGTATGTGGTATGTTAGTATGTTGTATTTTGTACTATGTATATAATATTAAATATGTGTGAATCAACTGTTATCCCCATCATCTTTTTTACTTTCAAATTCAAATTTTTTAAAATTGCATGTTGAACTACTGAATGTACAGAATAATATAGAAAAATATAGAATATAGTCTAGAGACTGTTATACAAGAAAGTACTGTGTCTATACTGCAATTACGATCATTAAAAAACAATGTGAAACGTACAATTTCTATCAATGTATCCATCTCGAATCTCGTACTATAAAGTGTTGCATAATGGGCACCATGTACGTAGCATGAGAAGGATGCACAGTACTCGTGAAATTATGTGCATTAATTTATTTGATAAATGTGTAGTGGTCAGCTAGTCATTTTCTATAGCTTCCAACTTGCGATCGTATCGTTTACTTTGTACAATGACAGATTAAAGAAGCATTCATAACAAGTTGAATTCTTTTGCATTTTGTATTTTGTATGATGTAGCCACTTCCCAAAAAAGGAATCAGACTTTGAAAGAAAGAGACGAAACTTTCGTTAGTCCTTAGGGTCTGACTTCCTTGACAGACATTTCTAATAGTATAAAGTATAATGAAAGAAAATCTGCACGATGCAAGTTCATGATGTTTTTTGTAGAGTGTAGAGTTTAGACTGTAGGTACAGCATGTGTTAAATATTGAAAACTGAAAACTTTACTGAATGCCGAGGACTGAGGACCAACAGCATTCAAACATATATAAATAAATAAATACTCAATCCTCAATCAATAGTAAGTACTTGAATAATCCTAAGCCATTTGTAAGTGAGCTAATTCTGTTTGTACCATAATATTTACACATGTCTAGAGTTTAGAGTCTAGAACGTAAATAGTAAATAGAATAAACTGGTATCTCAATACTTTTTGCAAGGTTCTACAAAATAACAATAAATATTGGAAATCTTAAATCAAACCGCATCATTTTCATTATTCACTTGTAAATTTTACTACCCTTCAGCTGTGTTTACTTCTCTATACTCTATTATAGTTCATTATTCCACCATTCATCTTTTCACATAATTACAACTTGTTGGAAAACAGGTCACGACTGTATTGGGATTATATGCTAAACATGTTATTTTTATTTTGACAAACCCCGACCCTTACGTGAGAAAAAGATGAGTATGTATTGATGACAGACAACAGACAAGAGACAACCAGCATGACCAAATGTTATCTAAGGACTCTAGTTCACACACATTTATTTTTAAAGCTAAAATACATACATTATAATGTACACACTACACACCCAAATCATGAGCTGTAGAAAAACTTTCATTCTAAATTCAAAGGTACCTTATTATACTTATACATTATTAATAGCTAATAGCTACATTGTAAATTTTAGTTGAAACGTGATTTTCTTGAAATCCTTTGTCTGCATCAAACAATACTAAAAAAAAATTAAAGAAAATATTCTACGTACAATGTGCAATGTGCAGTCTCTAGTTCCACATGTAAAAGTCTATACCTACTACGAAAATGACGCACGGCAAACTTATAATATTATGCACTTGCGAAGAAACCCAAAGAAGTTTTCATATAACCACCCAAAATAAAATAAAAATTAATCCTTGTTCACACATACTGGGTTAACTTTCCTGATCTAGTCATTTCCTCAATATAAAAAAATTTCAACAAGTCCTGCCTTTTCCCCTTAAAACTTTCTGCTGAATACTGAATACTGAATGTTGTTCTGTCTATGTAGGAGACAATACAATCACTCAGTCACTGTCATCTAACCACATCCAAAGTCGTAACTCTACAGTCTACAGTCTACAGGCATGGAAAACCTTTGCATGTGGTGAGGCACGTGTAGTCTGTAGTCCTTAAAGCTTTTGATGGGATTGCTCAAAGTTTTGGTATCTTGGGGAATACACAAGTCAACCTCCATGAATACACACACATACAATGTACATTGTACATATACATATTATGTACACAAAAACATACTCAAGTCTCAAGTCACACCAAAGTTCAAAATCAACACAACAATTTATAACCCAAAAGTCAGAGACTTTTAAACCCGACAGCTTTGTAAAACAATTAACTTGAGACGACATATCATCATCTTGTATCTTTTCTTTAGGTACATGCGTATGTTCTTCACTCTTCACACCTTTCCCCTCCCATTCAAATCTACATTATTTATCCATACCTGGTTTTTATACCTCAATTTTACTCCTATTTGTAAACAAATTCTGATACATCAAAAATCAAAAACATCAGAAAACCAAAATGATATAAAAATTCTTTAACCTGAATTACTTGAGTCTGAAACCCAGCATAATTAACGTTTGCTATACGAAAAGCATGGACTTGCAACTTGAAACGTTGAAAATTCACAGAGTTTACATTACTCTCCTAATCTTAAGATTACATCACAATTATGTTAAACTATAGTCTCATTGAGAGGATTCTCACATCATTCACAAAACCACTGACATTCTCAGGATTCAAAATTTTTATCTCTTTACTTTTTTCTTTTATACTTGGAAATAAAAGTTGAACTATTACTCAGAGCAGAAAGTTGAAAAATTCATTCATTCTTTCATTCACTCGTTCTTTTCATTCATTCGTTCATTCATTCAACATTTTACTCAAGTAGGTACAAATTGTAATTGTAATTTGTTGAAAAAATGTCTCCACCCTTCTGCAAGAGGATTCATACTTCATACATTTTCTCAATTTTACTATATAGCTGACCTGGTCAAATGACATTGTGAATTGTGAAAAAGGACAAACAAGGTATACGGTATATCCATCTTTTTCAACCTTGACACCCACATGGAACTAACTACTAACTAGACGATCTAGAATTGCAGAATTCACACTGTAAATTTTACACCGTATTAAATTCACACAATGTTTAAAAACCAAATGGGCAATGGTTATCTTTTATCTTCATAAAAATGGCTCACATTCATATACAATGTACATTGTAAACTGTATACTCAAACATTTACATAACAAGGAAAAAATGACGACAAAATAAGACACCTACAAAATGACCGGACATATCTTGACAAACAGTCATATGATTATATATTATACAGATACAGATATTGATGGAGATAAGGAAGAAGAGTAAAATTCACGCAAATGTACATATGCATATATGTATTGTGCACATACTACTGTACATTAAACATTACGCATATAAATGAACTCTTTGCTCTTTCTTCCTCTTCTTCTTCCTCTTCTTTTATGTCTTGATGATGGTTTGGACGTAGAAGAATAAATTTCAATCTAAATCTCAAATCGGGTGGTTCCAACCAGCCAACTCACAACAGCTCAGCTCATTTGAAAACAGAGAAAAGAGAGCTTCAATCCGCTGCATACTTTGCAGCGATTAGTATACACAAGTAAAAAATAAAATGCACAGAGGATTTCCTCCAGTGCAAACATTATACATTATAAACGTATCTATCTATTATACATATTACATATCCTCTATCTCAAAGCTCAAAACTCAAAGCTCAAAGGCAAAGGGAACGGAGATGAATATCCTCATGATCATCATCATCTTTTATGCCGGCAACGTACGACTCATCCGATTGAGAGCAAAAGAGGAAATCTGGCCACGTGCAGAAAAGAAACAAAACACTCTTGAAATATACATGTACACAAAATACACGCCTTTTCATTCCATACATTTTAAGAATGACGATGATAATAATAACACACAAACACACAAATGCACACTGAAATAAACATATCTACACAAGCACACACACACACATGTACACGCAATCACATAATAGAATATAGAATAGTATACCTATATTTGTCTACGCACAAAATTTCAGATAGTATACCTACGCACCTAGTAGGTATTCTACACAGTTGAACCGTTTGAAAAAGAAAAGGAAGGAGAAGGAGTCTGTCTGTCTTTGCACTGTGTTGTGTGAGAGGCCAAAATAATCAATTCGTGGTTGGCAACTTTTCTTAAAGAACACATCTAGCCCGAGTTCTATGGAACTTACATGTTACTTGAGCACATTAAAACACTGTGTGTGTATAACAGAGCACAAAATATATTACAGGCCATTAATGTAGGATTCATTCTTAGATTCTTAGATTCTTAGCTTCACATTCACATTTATACACAGAGAACAGGAGTTTCCATTTTCATTCCCTTGTATTATTCTCCGTGTCTTGTGTCTTGAGTCTTGAGTATCCAAGAAAAATCACACAAGTTCACCAACTAAAACAATCACATTATTACATGGGTAATAATATGCGGTGTGGATGGTAGAAAATGGGAAAAGAATTTTTACAAAGTCAAGAGTTCCAACAAGAGTTGATGTTTGGTGTGGATCATATAATAAAACGTAGTTCCAACGTATTCAATGCACTTTTTAAAGTATTATATTACACACTATACACTGAACACAATCCTCCAGCGGCCTCACGCACACACACACACACATACACACATACACATAAGCACATAAGTAGCAAAGACACGGACGTTTATGCACTTTGTTGACATTCAAGTTTCCATTAAGTGGCTCTTTAGGATTACAAATATTTCACATTTTAGCATGAACACCCGTGGAAAAACGCACAAAAATCCAACCTTTCTTCACCAGTTTAAAAGTTGACAGATTTATGTTAACATTCCACCATGGTAGCAAATTCACTTTAAACCAACTTAATGTCAGATTTTAAACTCCAGTTTTATGTATAAAAACAAATAAAGATTTTGTTTGGAAGATATATCTAGATTCTAGATTGTAGATTCTAGATGTATATATTTTCCCCCAGAACCCAGCAGAACCCAGAATTCAGATGATGTAGATATAGATTTATACGACGGTTGACTGTGACTCTAAATTTGACTTTGACTTTGACTGTAACTGTGACTGCGATAAGATGACTATAGTATACACATTTTAAAATATCACTGGAAAATACCCCGCAATGAGAGTAAGAATATGTGTGGAGTACGGAATAGGAAGGGAGAGAAACGATGATGATGCAGCCTGACAAATCGCAAGACGCACACTAGCTAACTGAATGCGTTCCTCTCTCTCTCTCCTCTCTCTCTCTCCCTCGTCAAGTTGATCAGAGAGTCATGTCTCTCTCTCTCTCCTTTACTCTGGCTCATTCTTTTGGTAGTATTGGATGCTTCGCTTAACGTTGAGGTGCTAAGGTATAATATGAGAATGTACAAAGTACAAACCATCATGCATCGTACTACTAACTACTACTACAACAACTACTACGAGGAATATCCAATACCAACATGATCACAACTCACACACAAACAACACACACTTGTATATACGCACAAACACACACCAGCCAGCATACTCAAACTCCAAACGCCAAACACCAAACATATTATATTCTGTATATAAAATACACAGAGAAGGAGACATCATGTAGCAAAACGTAGGCTAGGCAAAAAAAGATGAGAGCATTTCCGCAAAAGTCTTGTTGTCTGCGAGCTTCTTTTTACAAACCTTTCCACACAGTCAGAAACAGAGGCACATTAAATACATATTAAACTGTATTATACTACTCCATCAATTTACTATACAGATATTATTGTGTTAGAGATCTTTAAGAGTTGAGTAGTTGAGTACATTTCAGATTTGAGTACATTGTACATTGTATGCTGTATAATATATAATATATTGTATCCTAATAGATCGGCACAAAGTAAAATACCAATACGTAAATCTAGCAAATCGACCATGGTTACTTTTTACAGAGTCCATTAACATTTAAAACAGACCGCTGTCATATTTTGTCACCCTGAACAAATGACTGGCATTTAAATGTCTCTAGTCTCTAATCCTGTCATGTAATATTCATTCAGGTTCCTCATTCATCTTCCTTCAACCCTTCTGTACATTGTACATGCATAATGCATACTGTATACTGTACACATTATACTTACATGTGTATATTATGCACAAATGCACATCAATACAACTAATCACATTGTGAAAATTAGGTATCATAGACGTATGCAGTATGCATAATGCATAATATACTTGCATTTCTATGATATGCATAATATTTTCCAAATTTTTATGGAATGGATACGGTCAAACTAAATTATGAATATGTATGTATGTACATGTATAATCTACAATCTTGTTTAGATATACATTATACATTGTAGTTTCTAATGTGCGGATTCAACATATCGGCTCATATCTCATATGTTAGGTATTCATGTACCAAATAGTTTTGCCAAATATCTTGAGTCTTGAGTCTAGAGTCTTGATTCTTGAATCTTGACATTTAGAGTTCCTTCAAAGAATACAATACAATACAATAGAATGCTCCACTTTCCAACTACATGACAGTGTATTCACTCTGTCCTATATAATCACTATTACCTATTATGATAACATAACAGAGCTCAAATTAGTTCCCGTTAATTTCAAAATAATTACCTACTATACCCAGAGAGATTGTACTATCTACAATCCACACACACACACAAACTTTGAAATGGATATACATGAAACGACGTAATACGTAATATGTACATGGAAATTATCTCTATATGGAATATGGAAGTATCATGCATTAAGGGCCTCCGGTTTTAATACTTTTATTCAAGGAAATTTACAGAATTCTCTGGAATTACACCATGTTTTATGTTATTCTAATAATGGATAATGAGATCAATAATCTTCATAAATATAAAGGTATTAAGGTATAAACACCTGTGTGTGTAATACTACAATTATTTATATACTGTTTAGAAAAGGGCATGCACAAAGTTGCCAATAAAAATAAACGCGTTCTCGTCCTCCTTCTTGTTCTATTCTAAATTCTCATGTATTAAATTCTTCCTTTTTATCTTTTTTTCTTTGGGAAAATAAACTGAGAGAGTCATGAAATTGGTTAGTCGTCTGCTCCTAAAGTATCGGCAAAGGATCCCAAAGTACATAGAAGTAGAATGAGTCATAAACAACTTGCAAATTTACACATGTACACAGACTATCGCTATAGACTACACATGATACATTATCCATTACATACTGATTATGTATCGAGAAAAAGAACGGAGCATAACATGTCTATCAGAATGACTGGATGACTGTATATGATACATGATACAGCGTACAACAAGAAGACATTTGGTACATGGGAAAAAATATATAATGAAGATAAATATCAAACTCCGGGTTTTCCTAATAGAAGAGCGCAGAAATGTAATCATATGTACCAAAAGTATTGTGTATTTTGTATGGTGTATCAAGTTATGAGAATGTCAAACGGCTTCGGCTTCGACTTCAACTTTACGTTCCAATATATTCCATCAAGTAAATGCCACCGCGTACAACAGAAGGGGGAAAATAATAAGAGCTCAGACTGGTATAATAGATAAATAATATATATCTAAAACATTTCCAGTTTCGAGTACAGCACATGCTTGAATAATAATGGTAATGTATACAGTATACTCTTGTATCTTGTACTGTATTGTAGAGTAGAGGCGAGGGTGAAATGTGAAATGGCTTAAAATACATTCCTACATAGATATAACATATCTGTATGGAGGGAGATGAACAATACTTGCTCAGTAGTCGACCAAGTATGAAGCCCTAGTCCACAGAATTTATGTACCCGTGTACATTTATCTCATACTGTCTAAAATGATCTTTTCTCCCATATATATAAATATATACTTCTTTTTTCATCCCTTGTTGTACTTCCTTGTTCAACTTCCTTCTAATGAATTAATCATGATACAATCCGCATCGGCAATGATATCGGGTAGATCAACAGACATCAAAATCGGCAAAGTATATAGAAACCCCCAACTCCAGACTCCAGAGTTTATAATATACGTGAAAGAGATACGAGTTTTTCAACCAGCCATTAACACTCATCGCTTGACAGTCCGCGTCGACACATTCATCAATGTAATGATAAAATGACGAGGGTAATAAGATCAGTCTGTAGTCTGTATTACACATGATGAGGAATGTATAATGTATAGGCATTATCATGCACATGACACTTTTACTACTTCAGTTTAGCTAAATTTTCAAAATTAAATTAAATTCAAGCCCTAGAAGCTTCAGCCGTCATCAGTTGTTAAAAAAACAAGGGAAATAGTAGTACGTTCATCATTGCTGTTTATCTTCTTTTATGGTGGTTTTTGGTATTTTTGTATCGGTGTGATGGGCATACCAAATACCAAAACGTCATATGTGTAACTTGTAACTTGTCAGTTGAAAGTAATCATTGTCTTTGATTATGTCTAAATAAAAGCATGTAATACAGCACACTGTACACTGTTGTTGTTTTTTTCGAAGAGAGTAGAGAGCCTCAATATAAAAAAGCTTAAAACACAAGATGTATTCTCAGACATAAAATACGACTATTATTCCAGAATCCAAATGACCGATTTCCATGTAAGTAAGTAGTTTCTGGTTTTTTATTGGTAGACCTGATTCCCTCCATTTCCCCTCTATGTGCATTTTATATTATATAATACTGTACAAAAAACATTATGTCCTTTTAATACAGCAAAAAATCAATCATCTAATTACAAGTTGACATAGTAGGCTAACATAAAAAAACCATGTCATCATGTACATAAAACTTACAACAGTAGGCATAAAAATGACATCTGGTATCCCAATATGATCATCCTCTCTAGTATCTAGTATCTACTATCAAGCTATCTAATGTCACTAAATACTCCAAACATGTATGTATCCTCATACGTTTCTAGTATCTAGTATCTGTGCAAAAAAAAGTATTCAACTTATGTGCAAATATTTTTTCAAGAGATCAAAAAAAACAACATACAACTTGTTGAAAGTTGTACCAACCATGTAGACTTTTAATTGACATTTATGCTCTCAGCCAGTGATCCATAGTCCATATTCCATAGTCCATG
>JABASP010002110.1:0-22657 GCA_019776565.1 Sminthurinus signatus | reverse complement strand
GTCCAACAGATTGTAGACTGTAGGCATTTGAAGGCCTCATGTATCATGTGTCTTGTATTGAATGTTGACTGTTGACTGTTTTTTTTGTACTAGGTTTTATACCACATGTTTGAAGAGTATAGTGAAATGGGGGTTGACCGTATCACAACTGTTGAAGTCCTCAAGGGAATAGCCTCGTTCCCCGTCGTCGCATTAGGTGGAACTCTTATCGGAATTATTTGGGGGTTCTTAACTGGCTTCATCACCAGATTTACGGTAAGGGGTTATTTTTATTATTTATTATTTATCTAGATTCTACATCCAGTAATAATGAAATATTTAGAAATTAATACGTTTTGACAAGAAGCAAGACAATTTAAGGAAATTTAAGACTGGAAAGCTTTCATGTCTACAAATGATATTATTTTTCATCTAAACTTTTAAAAACTCATGGTGTTGTATAATAGAAGATTTGCCCCGTATTTACATTTCCGGAGACTGATTTAGCCATGATTTTAGGACTTTTCCTCTATTTGTAAAATTAATAAATGATAATTGAAGATATAAGATTTTGACATGTGACATGTGTAACTCAAGTAATCATTGGACTTGTCTGTTTTGGAAATGAAGGTAAATGTTCGTGTCATTGAGCCCATCTTTATTTTTGTCATGGCGTATCTGGCTTATCTCTGTGCTGAAACATTCCATATGTCCGGAATCCTCGCGTAAGTCAAATTCAAAATCCTGAAATGTGTATAATTAAACTTAACGTCCTTGAGTATGGAAAATGTAGTGAATTTTAAAGCTAGTTGTGGATTTATTTTTGTTTCCCATGAGTTGATCATTGATTTTAAAAAAGGTAGTGAATTATGATTTGTGAATGCTTTGATATGTGATATTTGATACTTGATGTTTAAACGAAATTTGCAGAATCACCTTCTGTGGAATCACCATGAAGAATTATGTAGAAGCAAACATATCACACAAGTCTCACACGACCGTCAAGTACGCAATGAAGATGTTGAGTAGTTCATCGGAAACCATTATCTTTATGTTTCTCGGTGTGAGCACCATTCATGACACACACTCTTTCAAGTGGCAGTTCGTTTTGGCCACCATCGTCTGCTGTTCCGTCTACAGAATTATGGGTATGAACTATGGACTCTTTAGTTTTATAAAGTAAAAAAGTAGCAGGAAATTCTCATACACACACTTGCACATACATAAATGCATTTTTTTCACTCCTACATAAAAAATAAAGCTTATTATTGATTTGTGATTATTATTATTACCGAATTGGAAAAAAGGACGAAAGTCAAAACCATGGCTGCTTTATGGTTATCAGTTATCATGTAAACATTGGATTGTATGAATTATGAAAGATTTTATGCCAATGGATAATTGTGTAAAATTTAAATACTGGTAGAAAGTAGAAACCGGTATAACAAGTATAGCTTTTTTTAGGTATTCTCAATTCTCAGTAGAATTTTGAATTTAATACATTTTAACATTTACGATTTTTCCGATTTGGAAACGAATTTTCTTCCACTGAAATTCAGTCCATTTAAACTTCCAAACTGATCACAGAAACATAAAAATCTACTTGAGATGTAAAACCTTAAATTGACATTTTAAGCAATTAAATCAAACGGCAACTCAGTTGACAGTCTTAGATCTTTGATGTTAGATTCTAAATCTAGAATCTAGATCTTTTTCGTTCTTGTCTTTGAGGCTTGATGCTGTACTGCAAAAATGCAGACAAATACATAATGAATAGTGTCGCAGCTACTGAATTAGGAATTAGGAGTCAAACTTAACCTTTTTTTCTAAAATTCCTCTTACTCTACGTTTCCCCATAATATTTACTCCTTTTTATCGATTGGATCCTGTTGGGATGAGAAAAGAAGAAAGAGAACGAGAAAAATAAAGAAAAGAAAAACTAGACTTTTATTTTATCTTTTGTAACTTTTTATTTTTTCCAAATTGATTTTCTGCCAACCAAAAATGTTTCAAGTTGAAAAGTATGGAAAATGCACATTGTACATTGTACACTGTACAGTGTACAGTTATCAGTTACATGTATAATGTTTAATGTATATTATGGTACATACATGTACGTTAGCTTAATCCATTTTCTCCACGCTCAACTCTCAGCGTCAATACGAACATCCCCAAACACCAAACCCCATACACATTTCGTTGTACTATTTACCAGTGCTGTAGTGTAAATAGTAAGTTGTAAGTAAAACCAGTGAAAGTTGAAAATAAATTAATCAAAGTCCTTTCCCTCTCTTTTCACTGTGTATAGGTACTATCGTCTTATCCGCACTCGCTAATAAATTTCGACTGCACAAGCTAGGAAAAGTGGACCAGTTTGTGATGAGTTACGGAGGTAATCTTTCTTTCTTTCTTTGTGCTTCTCCTCTAAATGTTTTTATTACAATTGATTTTGCGTCTTTGATCTTTCACTCGTAGCTTTCAGCTATTAGTACGAGTTTAAAAATGTTGGAGAATTAAGTTAAGTAAAAGGATATAAATGATAAATGATATAAATTTTAAATGTGTTGCAAAACCCCAAAGGTCTTCGCGGTGCTGTTGCTTTTGCGCTGGTTCTCCTGATTAAGTTAGAGGCTGTAGACTGTGATGATGAGCTGAGACGTACGTTCATCACAACAACTATTACTGTGATATATATCACCGTCTTTGTCCAGGTATGTCAAACGCCAAACGGCATAGATAAAAGATAAAGCATCATTTTGGTTTTAGTGTAATATAAAATATCGTCAAGATAATGCAATCTAACATCACTACATTTTCATTTTTCATCAAAATTTCCAGGGAATAACTATAAAACCTTTGGTACAATGGCTCAAAGTAAAACGGGCTGAGAAAAGAAAACCAACGATGAATGAGCGGATACATGAAAGGGTAAGAAAGATATTATTGCATTAAATATTATTCATCTTTGTGAATATTCAAAATCTAAGAGTCAAAAGTCAAGAGCGTAACGATGTTTGTACCACGTGTTATATGTTATGTTATATGTGGTGAGAATTAACCAGAAAAAGAAGAAAATATTATACCTATGATTAATAATTAATATGATTGATTTTTTGGTACTTTTAAAGTTATTTGATCACACAATGTCAGCCATGGAAAGTTTGATGGGTCAAGTTGGACACTATAATTTGCGAGACAAGTGAGTTGTTTTCAAAGTTCCAAATAAAATATCCAAATTTTGCATTAGATGTAAGTCTCTAGTAAATAGTGATTCCTGTTCAGTGTTTAGTGCTCTAAAGCTCAAGTACTTGTTATGTATTATACCAAATCCACTCCAGAGTAAAAAAAAAAATAGATGGCAAAAGTTTTACGTAATAATCTGCAAAAAAAGTATTCAAGTTTCCCAAAAATTCTCACATCCAGTGAAACAATAAAATGTTTTTTTGGATTGATTTTTCTCATCCTCTTTTGCTATGTGCTAAATATGCATGTATGTATGTTTTGGCACAGCATCGTGCATCGTGCATCATGGTTCAGGATTCATGAATCATGATGCATAATAATGTGTCGTTTATGTAACCCAAAAAGCGGTAGAATCTAGAATCTACATACTACATACTTCATGTATAAACAAAGGAATAAGCCAAAGAGTCAAAACTGTACAAAAACTCATGATTTATTGTTTTATCATATTATAAACTAATATTGTGTTTGCATTTTTTTTGTACGATTAGGTTCAAGCATTTCGACAATAATTATATAAGACCTTGCCTTATCCGTGACTTGAAAGGCTCAGAGCCCAAAATCTTGGAAACATTTAGTAAGTTAACAATGCGAGACGCCATGGACATGTTGAAAAATCCAAATGCGGCTGCAGATAAGGCCAAATTGAATCTTGATTCCGTTGCTGCCATCCTCAGGTCCAATATGAATGGTATGAATGGTCAAGGGGGAAGGTGAGAATTTTTCTTATTTAAATAAGTACTCTTTTTCTTTTTTTTGTATACCATACTTAAGTAAAAGATTTGAGATTTGGTAAATACTTTTTAAACGATAAATAATGGAGAATCTAATATTGAATTCATTCCTTATTTTTAACTACAACATGGAAAAAGCATACACATATCAAGTGTATGTATAATGTATAAACTATAAACTGTGAATTTGAACACCTATTTTTCCTTATAACTTATAAATAATTAAGAATTGTAATGATTAACATTTAACTATACATGTCACTTGAAAATGTCTATATAAAGTATAAAAGTATAAAATTTAGATAAAATGTAAAATATAATAATAATATTGAGTATTTATATACTTGATCTTTCCTTCCTTCTCCATTTTCAATCATGAGTGACATGACTAAAGACTCGAGATCCTAAATTCAATAAGTCAGTAGTCGTCATTTTGCAATAAGTATAGAATAGAGAAAATCTCGTAAGTCGTGAGTCGCTCAGCTGAGCTGATCTGAGCTGAGCTGCGAATGAGAAAATGAGAGATGAAAAAGGAGAATGAAATTGGAAAAAAGGTGTCTATATACATTATACATTATACATACATGTGTAAGATATGGATGATGGATACAGTTCGCGTGGTTTACTTTAGGTAGTACATATGTGATATTGATATTTTCTGTGGGGGGATTTTCTTTTCACAGCTCGGGTAATTTGCAACAACTGGAGCAAAACCAATGGAATATTGATCTTCAGGAATTGGAGTACAATTTATCTAGAAAAGATATGAGCGATGCCAAAATTCATCATCTGCTGGCGGAAGAATTGTACAAACCTTACAGACGGGTAAATACGCAGAAATCACAAATCAAACTTGAAAAACAGAAATATATATAATATATAATATATATACTATACACTAGACATGAACTCTGTAATATCTACAGATGAATAACTTTTGTATTTTGTACTCAACAAACTCAGATTCCATAGAACTATTATATTATTACTATATTTTATACGTTACATACTCTTTTGATTGTTAGATGCTGTACATTGTACATTGTATAGCTGACCTATTTACTTTGCCTAGATTTTAGAATCATACTATATACAATATACAATACAAAAGCACATGCTTTGTATTTTCTATTTTCCATCGTAAAGGATTTTATATGCAGAATGCGCCTGCCTTTTGCCGTTGAAAAATCGAATTCTGGCATATATACATTTAAATTAAATTTCATACAATACAATGTACAATGTTTGATTAAAATTTCAGAATCACCGCCGGCTATCTTACAGTAGGCACGCAGTTCATGAAAGAGATTTAACCACAGAACAACAACCCCAAGTGAACTACAAAACACAGGTAGAGTTTACACTTTACACTTTCGTCCTTCTCTGTTCTTTTTGTATGGGTTCAATTATCAAGTCTGATGAATGGAGCAGGTGTATTGTGTGTGAATTGTGAATATTGTGGATTCTGAAATTGAAAATTAATACTTAATATTTATTTAATTAATCATTATGCCTTTGTTTTCTATCATCTTTTGTTTCCAAAATGTGTAAAATAGCACTAATAATGATGACAATGAAATGAAAAATGTTTTGATTTTAGATGAACTTTAAGAGGATGGTGAGTGAAAAAGCTCTTAAACAAGGGAAAGTGAGGAAAACAGGAACTGTTCATGCACCGGTACGAACTATTTACTCTCTTTACTATTTCAATCAATCTTTTATCATATACAAATTATGGCATTATTTATTCTATTGTCTATATCTTGAACCTTGAACAAGCTTGAACAAAGAAGCTTTTAGTTTCTAGTTATGAATAGAGAATAGAGGTTCACCAAAATCTAATAACCAGGAGTACAGTGTAGATAATATATTATTAATTGTAATTATCATGGTTGAAACCGTTTTCTCCGTTAAATTCTATAACAGCATTAATTTAAACTTTACCTAAAACATGAAATACATAATTTATAAGACGATCAAACCCTCAAGTTGCTACATAATATATTTTCTTATGTATCGAACATCTTTGCAGGAGAAAGTAAAATGGAGCTTACACTTTATGAAAAGAGTATTAGTTATTTATGCCAATTTGTGGTCTATTGACTATGGAAATGAATTGAACTAATTTGAAGTGTTACTTTTATTGCATTTATTTTCATATGTGCAGGATTATGTATTATGTATTACCTTGTTGACTCTGAAACACATGCACAGATTTATACATCTTACTTACACTTGTCAAGTGTCTAGTTCACTAGTTCCCCAGAGCATCGTAAACCAGTAAAATTAGCTTCTATAGCTTCTACAGCTTTTATAGACTCTACCTTGTAGATTACGCAAGGTTCATTTCTTTCTATAAAAGTTCTTTACAAGTATATCAAATTACAAATTACGCTGGTAGACAAACTAAAATACAAAATACACAGTGTAATCTGTAATTCGTAGTGAGGAGAATAGGTAACGAGAGACTTTGCTCTTGTTTTATTGTTATTTCACTATTAACTATTATTGTACTAATAATAATAGTAGTAGTAGTTTGTAGGATGTATTTTGTATATTGTACGATAAGCGATAAGTATTTGTAATCTGCATAAGCGTACGAACTGCACTTGAACGGTGTACGGTATAAATTCCGGCAAACATGGGGAAAGAGAGACACTGAAAATAAAACAAAGTTTAATTAAGTTTTCCAATCAAGTGAGAGAGATCCTTTTGTCTATTTTCACAGACGGATAACAATGGACTCCGCTCGAGTGCTAATGGCTATGTGACATATGGAGAGCGTAAGTGTACCTTTTACTATTATATTATTATTGCGTATACGTATAAAGTATAAATGTATTCCTAGTACTTGATTACTATTTTCTATTTACTAGTTTTAGTTTTGATGACATTACTATCGTTCATTCATCTGTCTTGTGCCATGAACATTCCAAAGTTGTATTATGTAACATGTACTGTTCATGAATAATATTTGTACACCCTACAACACAAGATGAAATATAGACTATAGAATATAACCACTTTTGACATTTAAAGTACTCCATGTATAGAATTTTCCTTGTTCATGAGTGTTGATGACGCCTTTTAATTAATAAATTAGTTGTATTTGTATATCTTTGCGTTGTACACCTTTACCCTTTACCTCAACTACTTAATACCTTGTACAATGATTATGATGGATGAATGAACATTGAACATGTCTTTGTCTACGATACACGGTACACGGTCGACGGTCTACGACCTTGTACCTTGTGTATGTTTTTGAAACTGGGATGATATTTTTAGAGGCGTTGAAATAAATGGATATAAAATATTATGTCTGTGCATTTGTAAATAGTAAATATTAAATAGTATTTAATATTCAAAATGCAAATAACTTTGATTGTTTTCCCTTATGTATTTATTAGAATATGATAATCCCGTGTTTTCAATTGATGATGAGAGGATGGACCGTAATTTCAATGGACCTCAAGATGGAGAAATTTATTTCATTGCTGGTGGAACTGGAGGCTCAAGTAAGACATTATACTCTTCAGAGTTACCAAAGCATAGCTAATTCATGTCTTATTATAAATAGTTTGTAAAATGAAGATTGGATTACTCATTCAATCGCCAATAGTCAATATGCATGTTGATTGACCTTAAAATTATATAATGACCTTTCATCATGCTACTACTGGTATTGATACTGGTTATTTTAGGGGTTAGTCCATAATAATCCATAATAATTATGTATCTTTCATACTTTTTTGTTGATTGTTGATTTAATGAAAATCCTCAAAAAAATTGCATATAATCATCATTCTGCAAATACGTAAATGCGCAAATCATCATCCTCTTCCTTTATCTTTTATGATTTATAAGTATTACCCCCGTCTTGTAATTTGTCACGTGCTAAATTCATACATTGTGTAGTGTTCTTTTAGTTGTAATTACTGTCCAAGTTAGGAGCAATTTTCTTCATGCTGAATGCATACATAAGTATATAATTATTGTCTATATAGTTTGTAGAATAATATAAAATATAATACATAATATAGCCTCTTTTTTTGCACTTTCTTTTCATTCTTTTGCTATTAAACTTCTTCACCCCGTGTCTCATCTATTTTTTGCATAGATTGTAGATTCTAGATTCTAGAGAGTAGAATATAAAGACAATGTACAACTTAAAACATGCATATTAGCAATTATAGCACCGTGTATGTTGTTTTTATTTTTATTAGTTCTTAATTCTTAATGCTATACAATTTTAGTTTCATAATTGATTGATTTATCTAGTTTTTATTTTTTTTACACGTAGTTGGAAATAGATAGAAGAAGTTTTGCAAATGTAAATCTGTATTGATTATTGATGAGCACATTAAATTTGTTTATCATGCAAGTACTTAAGTTTGGTTTGATTATTATTCTTACTATTATTGTTATTTTTATTTTGTATATTACTCTTTTAATCAACTAAAACCATGTAGCTGGTGACTTTCGTCGGAATTGGAATGAGCGAAGATGGTCCAATGCTAGTAGCACTAGTGTCAAATCCTACCTGGAGACGGCCTATCCTCATGTTAGTCATCCCATACATAGACATGGACGACGAATGTCAAAGGCACCTGATTTTGATGATACTCCCACCATCACGGAAGTTACTCTACCCTGGAGACGGGATGCATCAACTAGTAATAGTAATAACAACAATAGTGGGAGCAGCAGCTCAACCTCCATCATGATGCCAACATCACCATCAAGTCCCATTGGTCATCCAATGGGTCGATTCAGTCAGTCATCATTCTCTTCATTAGACACTTTTCTATCACTTTTTTTTCCTGTACATTTTGTGTTTTGTGTGTGTGTTCCCTATTTCCTATGAATCTTTTACTTTAAGTACATCTTACACGCGCATGAAATATTTCACCTACAGCAGGTGATGATTTAATATTTCCTCTTTGCTTCTTCTTTCACTCTTGATTCTTGATCTTGGTTTCGGTAATCTATTTAAGATATAAGCTAGGTGGTTGGAAGTTGGAAATACAGATATGGATAAATTTACTCACCTATTCTATAATTGGTTCTCGATGTACATAATATATAAGACAAATGATAGACGGAGATAGGACATGCAAGTTTCTTTTTGCACGGTTGATTGTTGATTGTTTCTATTTTCATACATGGATTATGATATAGTAAAACTGGTGTGGAATTTCTGTATATATACTTAAATTTAACTTTTATACTGCTTTTACTAGTACAAAGAGAAAGTCAAAAGTCTCTCCTTCTCCGCGTTGCTTTCTCCGTTTGCTTTTATTGTACTTTTGATTTTTGATGCTTGATTTAGTACTTTTGCCTATACTAACGATTTTATTATGCATTATGCATGGATTTATTACGTATTACTGTGACATGGGTTTTATTCGAGTTTTTTATATTTTTTGTCCTTCTTGGTACAATAACAATAAGTGGTGCTTTGATCTGAAACTCACAGGTTCAATGGACATTTTTTTTAACATTTTTACTATCTAAAGTCTAAACTAGCCTACATAAAGTCAAGTTAATGACAGTACGTTCTGTGCACATGCCACGTGCATTTCTCGGAATCAGTTACATAAACATGAACTAATTTTATCTTTTATTTAGTAACAAGACGGACACAAACAATTTTAGCTGTAAATATAAAATACAAGTAGTGTTTGTCAACATTTTTAGTTTTTATAGTACTTGGAATTTGGAATGCTATAGATAGCTCTTTGATCTTTGATGTATCTGGAATAGTTGCGCAGTAACAATTACATCCATCCATTTATTGTATTATTGACTCTTGACTTGTTTCAACACTATGGACATTGGACATAAAATTACAATTTTCCCCTTTATTTACTTGCCTTCCTCCAGACTGCACGTTATGCATCAGTGGTTATTTACTTATTTACGAAATGAGGCCGTTGTACATTTTACATTTTTACTGCTTGAGATTAATGTTTTAATTTAATAGTGAATAACAAACACAAGGATAATATAATAATTAATAATACTTTGAATATGGTAATTAATATGGAAAATGCGAATGCGAATGCAAATGTCAAGAATGAAAATGACACAGGATACATGCATTTCTTGACGATGAATGTTGAATGTTTTTAGTTTTACTGAACTCGGATCTCAAATCCAAAAATAATTTCTTGCATAACCTTTTAATGGAAAACAAAACAACAAACGCATCTATTATTATTATGATTGTACATATTTTTATATAACAAAAAAACAAAGGGAAAAATAATACTAGTATAACGTGTAACAACACTTTGATCTTTGATCTTTGGTAGTATGGCTAAATTTAATGTTTTAATGGGGGATAAAAGTAATGTCATGTTGGTTTTTGATTTATGTGTGTACATACATGTATATATATAAGTACCTGTCACAATCTCTCAATAAAATATCAGTATATCAGTATATTGTGTCATCAAACGTGGAATATAAAGTGAGGAAATGAGCCTGTTTATTATCTATTTCTATTTATAGGAGTTTCACCAGCTCGTCGAATGACACGAGATGAAGACAATACCAATTTTGAGATGGTACCGCCCTGGAAGAGGGAAGATGAAGAGTCAAATGACCACGTCCAACGTGTAAATGAGTTTCCAGCATGGTCAGCAAACAAAGAATACCTTGCATACAATAGTCCAACCAATACTTTCCTGGGTAAGAGCAATCTCTATCATATTTCTACTGATTACTAATGAATTAATTAATACTAAAACCTATACGTGAGTGTAAATATTTATTCATTTTTCTTTTTCCTTATTAATTGTGTTTTTAATAGGTGGACTAGACAGGGGGAATCAAAGAATTCCAACAGTGATAGGACTGTTTAAGCGTGATAGTATAAGTTCAACACCAGGAAGTAGGAGAGGCTCAATTCAATCAATTTTACATCATGCTGCCAGTCCAAGGCATTCAATAGCAAGTGATGGGAGTGGTGGAGTACCTGGTTCATCATCAGGAGCATCAGGAGGAGGAGGAGGAGGATTAGAACCTGAAAATATAATTCTATCAAGTCATAATACACCTCAGTTGTTATCTCGTCGAGGTTCAACCTTTTTAGCACTCCCAATTCCAGAAGTAGCTGAAGAGACAGAGAGGGACTTCTTTGAAGTTGAAAAGAGAGAGAACAGTAGTGGGGCTTCAACTTCCCATCTAAGTGGGATGAAAGCAGTAGCAGACCAAGCGGAGGCAAATAAAATTGTAGAAGCTGAATCCGATGATGAAGATAATGCGAATAATAATCCAAAAAATAATAGTTCTGGAGATGAAACTGTGTCAAGTAATACAACACAGACTAAACTGTAGTAGAGTGCCAATAATAAATAAGAATAAGACAATATTATAATATAATATGCATATATATTTTTTATGTAATGCATAATTATTATCATTACCATTACCTTTTAAATGACCTTGTTTGTTTTTTTAAAAACAACTCAACATAAACGTAGATACATAGTTAAATAATATAATAGAAAATATGTACAATATGTGTAACATTTATGATTTACAAACCAGACATTTTTTTTTGAAAGATCGGATGTACAATAGTGTAAATGTAAAAGTAACATATGTATATCTATATTACCCAATGTATTTTTCACTAATATATACATATACCCATCATTCACTATTTTACTACAATTGTACAAGGTATAATTGAATGCTGTAAGCGATAAGAATAGAATACAAATGATAAATGACTTTCATGAAAATGTTTAAATACAAAACAAAGTGTGTATGTACAATCAAACCATTATCATCATTTTTATTCAACATGGTATGAGAATATGTAAACGCAAGGAGAGAAAGAGGAATCCTGTAATTTCTCTTTGATTGTGTTATGTACATAAATGTATTCCGCATTTTAAATCGTCTTCCTTTTGAATTTATTTTTGGTGTTTACTAACAATTTAATCTTAATTTATAGCTAATTTATTCTTTATCCATTGTTGTCTGGAGAGTCTACTTACTTATAATAATATTACATATTATCTATAACTTTTTAAACTGTAGACAAGGTATGAATAATGTTGTGTGATGCGAATCGTAGGGAAATGTCGGTTGTGTTTTTATTATTTACGGTAATGTGGAACATTACGAGAATATTCTTTGAAAACAAAGGGTTATTTTAGTTACTTATAGTCCTTTTCATATATCTAAAGTTTTTAGTTTTCATAGCAAGTAATATATAAAGTTGTTGTATACATGTGTATATTATTACTATGCTTTCGACAACTTCATACATTTTTCTTAATTGAACTGTTTCAATCTTTTATGTTTTACATTCTAATGTTAGAAGTTATACTTTCACCCTTTTTTTCTCAGGAGAAAACCCGAGGACTCATTTGGTTATTAAGATTTAGCTCAAACATGTACTTTCGTATACTGTGTGTACAGGAGTAATGAAGAGTAAAAATTATGTTTCACGTTCAAAATAAACCCGTTTTCCCAGTACAATTCCTCTAAAACTAAATTTTTCTAAAATAATAAAAAGTATACGCGCATAGGTATAATAATTTGAAATGTTTATTAGTTCTTTACTCTCTCAACTCTCAAATAGCCGATTTGAAATCGCGATTTGAGGAAAACTAAAAACTACTAAATAGCGAGAAAGAAAGCACGCGTAAGCGTCAATTTTTCGTAGGCAGTTTTACTTGTTTAAAAATGAGATGAAGATTGGATAGTAGTTTTTTTTTTAAAGTGGAAAGTGAACAATTGGATGCTCTACTAAAAGATCATCAGCCTTTGATTGACAATATCAATAATAATAATAATAAAATTATTATTATTTCAAATGAGAACTCGCAGAGTTGTAACGTACAATATTATGTATCTTTAAGAGGAAAAGAAAAGTTCACCATATGTTATCAGTTATCAATATACACAACCAGTAATATTTTATTGTACATAAAAACATTTAAAATATAGTTCAAGTAGCCACGCTCGGGTGTTTAACTAACAAAACGTATAGTTTTTCTTGTGGTTTTCTATTACAAAATACAAAAAGACGAATCCTGTATTAAAAGAACCGAGAAATATAGTACATATTTTAGCTATAAAAGAGATAAGTATCATATAGTTAAAAGTTCAATTAAGCGTTTGCTATCTCTTTATATGAATATATGTTGTACTTTTGTCAAAAAAGTTGAAAAATGTATTATAAGAAACTAATTTTTTAAGTATAGTTTAGTAAGCCTTTTTAGGCACATATTATATGAAACTTTCATACTAGACTTTAACGATATAGATTTATGTATAAAATTTCTTATTTATTTAATACCATAATCTAATTAAATAATAGTATGTACTTTATGTATAGTAAGAAAATTAGTGCATTGAATGTGCCATTGAATGCATTAAAAATTTAAACGGTACGGATGAGACACGCATATAATATCTATATAACTTATAAATTGGGTATTGGATTGTTGTGATGACGAATGATTTCATGAAAAGACAAAACATATATATATAGATTATTCTGATTATATGATAATGTGAAATAATTAGTAATGTATTCATTCTTCCTGTGTTTAAGTGGAATTCGCAAGTTAATCGAATTATATTATTCCATTAAAAAACTTACGGCACATGCCGTAAATGTACTGTGAGAAGAAAAATGTCGAACATTTCCTCTTTTCAAATGTAGAAAAAAATATAGTATAAATAAAAGATATAAAAGACACTTGTGGTACGGGTGTGAAAATATTAGGAATGGAATGGAAGATATTGTTTGTAATTTGTAATTGAGTGATTTAGGATTTAGATAAATCATACTAGATTATTCTGATCTTTATATTTTTTAGATGACATCTTTTTTTAGAAATTATACCTCTGAGAAACGAGATTGTGATATAATATATATATATATACATAAATTATGACCAATTCTATTTTCCAATCATATAAAATATGATGAGGTTAACTTACAGAACCTTTGTAATGTCATATGTAATATAATACCTAATACATAAATGTAAATAAATCAAAAATGAATTATGAATTATATTAAATGATAATATTACTTTGTATAATATACTATGTACATATACTGAATGGGGTCTGTGAATTTTGCCCTCCGAAAAAAAATGAAAAACCAAGTTACATTGTATTATAGCATATATAAATATCATCATGGATATCATGAGAAGAAAACAGCGTGTTATAAAAAACTGAGGGAAAAAAATGTACCTAAAAACTTAATAATACCATATATTATATCCTATTTTTAATCAAAAAAAAAATGTAGTTAAATATATAAATATGATAATACATATTATTATTATTAGCTATATTATATACACGCGCTACCTCGATGAATATTTAGATTCGAGATAAGAGAGAGACAATTATTATGTATGATGAATGTAGTTTTGTAAAAACAATATAATAATATTATATAAACTGATTACTTCTTTTCATGTACCTAAATATATAATATTATTGCTATTCCGTATAGCTATGAATGCAAAATTCAATTAACTATATATATATATATACATCTATGCATGTAAAAATAATTGTAGTGACCATAAAAATATAATTTATAATTGAATACTGAATGGAATATATATTCATGTTTAATAAAAACGAAATGACAAAGTGAGTCTATACTGATAATTTTTTCCAACTATTGTTTAATTTTGTTATTATTTGAAATTTATTTCTGAATACTTTGATGGATAAAGGTAATAAAGTTGTAAATTTTCATACACTAGAGATTTATATATTTATATATACGTATGTACACAAATGTATTGCATTCATGAACAAATTTTTCACAAGCCGGGAAACGAAACGGTAATATATAACAATTTAATTAAGTAAAATAATACTACAATAATAATTATTAATAAATATTATACAACATAAACATATACATACAAATATAACAACTTAAGGTAGACTTTGTATGCTTTTTGTTTTCTCTGTGCAGTAAAAATTTGATTATCCGGTTTATAAATAACAGCACTATAGCATTATTATTAGTACATATTATACAATGTACACAAAATATAAAATACATGATTTGAACGTTATAGATATTGTGTGTACATGTATTATGTAGGTATAGTCGATGAATATCATGACTTTTACTTTAAATTAAAATATAAGTAGATAAGAAAAACCTTCCTAACAAATCTATGTATATATTGCATAGTTCAATGCAAAGAGGTACATTATTTTACGTTTCTTTCTTTTAAAAAAAAGTTTGGAGCACTGTGTAATCATCAAGTCAAGAAAAAAAATACTAAAGTGATTGAATACGTTCAGCAATCAGAATAATTTTAACAACTTAGTCTTTCATAATTGTACATGTAATTCTGATTCTGATTTATATTATATTATTAAAAAAAATTAAGTATAGGAATGATTTGAAATTAAAGTTGATAGGCTCAGAGAGAGAGACTTCAGCCACACAATGTTTTATGTGTAATTACATATAGAAAAAAATAAAAGATAAAGAAAACGGAATCCGGAAAAAATGCTCAAATATTATACAAAACTATATATGCAAATGTAAGGAGAATGAATTTTATATATATCGTCGATTTATTATGAAACTTTCAAGTGTACAATTTTACATAATATATATCATAATGATATATGTACACTCAAAATAGAAATCACCTATCCGAAAAACTAACTGTAAATATTTACAAAATAATACTTTAGTTCCTCTCCTTACACTCACTCCTTGTACAAACAAAAATTGGTATCTATAATTTATAATACCTACTGATTTCATTTGCAAACGAAACAGACGTATTGATGTACAATGTACAATAATATTATAGACTATGTATGTTTCGAAAGATGATAAGCCAAATTTTAAAGCGACAACTAAATTTAAAAATTAAATTTAAAAAAAAAAACAAACACAAGTTTTACTCTATTTGAAGAAGGAAGGAAAAACGGGGATGTTGGTAGGTTTTTGAGTTTTGAGCAAGGTTTTGAATACATGAGGATCCAAAACGTCCAAAGACTTTATGTCATATTTCCAAAAACTGGATTATGTCTGCAAATTGAAGGTCCGTATTCTTCGTAGGCCGCTTTGGTGTGACATACTTGGTAGAATTCAGGCTATTGAAGAATATAAAAAATATGAAAAAGCAAACAGTTAACTCAAATGGACATATTCTATTATGTATGTATCGTAATTTATTACATATCATAAAATGAATGCACATAGAATATTATAATAGAATAAGTATAAAATATTAAATATCTAAAAAGGAAATGAAAAAAAAGTGTTATCAGTAGTAGTACCGTTGAAGCTAACATGCTGCCTCCAAACCAAACAGCGTATCGTTGCATATGGTGAGAAATAACTTGAACATCGATTGGTTTAGGCTATACATAGTTTACAAAACAAATAAGGAAATCATGAGTAAAAATTATATATAATATAATATATAGGATATAGGCATTAAAATAGAAGTCTGTATAATACATCATATAGATTTTAATATGACATATTAGTCATGTATTATACAACTGTGTCGCTTCTGAAATTTCTTATTATTTATAATGCATATAAAAACAATAATGATAATTATTTGCTAATGTAACTTAAAATTACTTAAAAATTGGTTATAAAACATACTTTTATTCTACCACCACTAAGGGATTCGCTTAACCTAAGCCGGCCATCGACAACTCTTTTAATGTCTCTTTGAAGTCTTCGACCGAAATCTCGGAACATTGTTGATCCTCCAGAAAGTACAATACTTTGATACAATGGTCTACGAACATCAATTGGACAATTTTGTATCACATTGTCGACAATTTCAGATATTGGTGTCACAAAGTCAGGATTTGCAAACTACAAATTCAATAACCATAATATTAGATTAGTAGTCATAAATGATAAAGGTGCATAATATAATATTTCATACGCCTTATTATAATGTAATGTAATAAATAAAAATATGATTTATTATTTAAGTACCTCTGGATGAAAAAAAATCTCAGGTCCCAAAAACCTCTCATATCCAACATCAACAAGAAATTGTTGTCTTGTGATGGAATTCATTCCTTCATATTTTTTAATCCATTTTGGTGGATCTGAATCATATTTGGAAAACTCTTTAGCAATATCTGGACAAATATAACAAAATCGTTCTTTGATTGCCTTGGCTGTCTCCAAAGATTGTTCTGGAGGAATTCCAATTTCTCTTTCTCTCAACAATGACTGAATAAAGTATGTAATATTCCGTCCAGCAATTGGAATGTGTTTAATACAACTACCAATCACGTATCCTTCCGCCTATTTTAAAATCACAATAATTATTATTTATTATTTTATTAGAAATGTATTGAAAATATTGAAGCATTTAAAAAAATAAATACTAAAGCGATATGAAATACTATCATAACTTTTTCCGTTATTTTTAATACATATACAGTATTTTAAATATGTATATAAAAGAAATTTGTAATTTTATATACCACAGGAATAACGTGTGTAACTCCATCTCCACTGTCAATGACTATTCCAGTTAAAGTTCTTTCTTCCATTGGCCTTGATGCCCATGATGCAGCTATATTTTTTAAAAGGAAATTATGAAAGAAAAAAATTATTTACGAACCATTAAAAATTAAAAAATAATCAAAGCATACATACTCATACAGAATACAAGATTTCCCATCAAAAATGAAAACTATTAATTAATAATGACTCATGTATATGTTTCAATAAAATGTTTTTACTTACCAAGTGCTAGCACAGCTTGCACTGCTATATAAAGTCCTGGCACATTGAATGACTCAAACATAATTTCTAAAACAAAAAAAGAATAATAAAAATAATTATTATAAACAAAACTTATTAACGTATTATAATTTATAACATTGAACAAAATAAAAATTATGAAATTTTTACCAGCAGTGTATTCTCGATTTTCTGGTGTATTTAAAGGCGGTTCGGTCAACAAAAAATGATGATCCTCAGGTTCTGCTCGTAAATATTTGAAAATACATTGTTCTAGGAATTTTTCCATTAGATCCCAGTCTTCAACTAATCCATGACGAACCGGATACTATATTTATTTATTTATTTTTGAAACAAAATAATGATATTGATATTAAATTTTTTTAAAATATGAAACAGAAAAAATATATATGACACATACATCATAATATGATTCACATATTGACACATGAAATAATACAATAATACATATTATTCACATCTCCATAAGTATACGCTAATAAGTAAGTAGTAAGTATGTAAATAAACAAGTGTAATTTTAAAGTTAAATAAATAATGACAATCATTACTTTCACAGCATATCCTGGGTTTTCAAAAGCTTCATCTCCAATAAAAAAATCTAAATCTTCAACACCTTTTGCAAGTCTTCGGGTATTTTGATCACCAATTTTTGCCGACTCTTTTATTGCTATTGCGGATGGAAATATAAACTGGGGTTCTTTATTTCCAGCAAACCCGAGTTTTGTATACCCGGTACCCACGTCTATGACCACACCAGGAAGTCGTCCTGCCATAATTTCTGAAAATTCTACACACAAATTATAAGTAAATTAACTACTCTCTATATTTGTAACACAAAAATATATTAAAAACTCTTTTAATCCACTTACTATAGTTTACTACACTAATTTCTTATTTATTTAATGACAACACCTAAATATGATGGCAAAAAGATGAATCACGGCAATTCAAATGTGGACACGTAAAAATTCTCTCAATGCTTAGACCACACGCATTGAATTTTGTGACTAAAACTGTAAGAACGGCTGATTTGGCTTAAACTTTAGGTTTTTGAGGAATTCAACTCCCAAGTTGCCTACTTATTAAATGTTAAATTTTAATTTTATTAATTTTTTTGAAAAAGAATTCCGGTTAAACTAGGACTCTGAAATTTTCAGAGTAGTTAGTCCTTGATCTGAAATATATGAATATCCAAAAAAGTAAGTTTACTTCAGATCGGCCAAACTCATGATTTTTGTACAAAATAAAATCAAAGCTACACAATGACAATGGGAATAAAATGCTTAGTTTCAAAAAAATCAAACATGAAAAACAATGATTTGCATCTGTACAAGGATTATGAATTTACAATAAAATTCCAAAAACAAATCAGAAAAACAATGACTTTTGATTCTCGGACACTTATGCTTTTATGTTGAGAAAAGTACTCACATTTTTCGTACGATTATTTTATTTGATTTCTTTCATTATGTTACTCTTGATTCTTATAGTCATTATAACAAATTGAAATAAATAGGTGGAATACATGTAATCAATGATTGACTGCTTAAAATATGTATTTGTACATACTTTAGTAATACGATGCAAATGTACTGAAAAAGAGTTTATGTTCCATCCATTTTCATTCATATTTTTCCAACGTACATATATATACATTTCGGTTCAACAGCCTTCATAAAATCGGTCTGTTTTTTAATGTTTGTTACTTATCGCGTATTCATCTCGATTCATTGATTTGTGAGTTGTGAGAGAGAATAACACACGAAATATAGATAGGATGCAAAGAAAAAATGAAATATATGCACCAATGAATAAAACAAGTTGCAGACTTTTCCAAAAATTTCAAATAGATTTAAATAGACTTTAAAACCACCTGTGTAATATTTTTTTCTACAAGTTCTTCAATGAAAACGACGCAATTACGACGTTGTACTCACATTATACATGACCACCATTTTAGATGAAATTTCAAAGTGTTGAAAAAATATTTCCAGCCATACAGCACTAGGAAATCCAAAGACCGTATAATATAATAAGTACGTTATGTGTGTTACATAATGTACTCTCTAATCCCATGAGAAATTCTGGATGAAAGTTTTTAATCAGACAAAATCCTCTAGAACTGAGAAAAAAAGAGTCTAAAATAGAAGAAGAGGAACCCACGAAAATAAAAATGCCACTCATAATAATAATAATACGGACGCTCCTGAAAATAAAATACATGAATATTCAAAAAAATATACTTAAAACTGACATGGCCCTTTTTTTCTGAATTCTGAAGTCTGAACTCTGTGTGTGAGAAAATACATATAAAGATGTAAAAGACATGTACCATGTATATAGGTACATACAAGTATATTTAATATTATGCAAACCCAGACAGAGAAAATCCCACAAGATGTATTAAAATTCAAGTAGAGTCAACAGATGCCAATCATCTTCCTTTGTCTACGATTCCCTTTGGTCCATTAAGTCTCACCCGTAACATTTAATTTGTCAATTTTCGCCCCCTCTTCCAAGTAGCAGCTTTTTACTTTTTAGTCTATTTAGTACTTATGTATATTTTATATTATTATCATGTGTATTGTCTATAATGTATTCATTCACACCATTCTACTTCTTTTTCTCTTTTCTCTCGCATACTAATTTTAACCACTTTTATTTTTATTTTATGCATGCATTTGGTGTTTTATGTATTTCCATCCATCCATCATCACCATCTTGAGAAATCAACTACCAAAACTAACCGAATGTACATGCCATTTGTCCAAGAGAAAAGATTCCACTTTTTTACTGCATGTATATACAATGTACACATGATAATAGATGTATTTTTCACCAAGAAAAAAAATGGAATAAAGTTATGACGTCGTTTTACTCTTTTTTCCTTTTTTCGTCTTCCTCGTTTAAAAATTTACAGTAATTCCATAGAGAATTGAGGAAGAGAATATATAAAAGCGGTCCTTGTAGATTACGACCATTTACACTTCCACAGGCCACCAACTTCTCCATTTAACCAACACAGCTCTCAGCTCTCTACTTTCTCTATCAGCTTTTGTGGAGAAACAAAAAGAGAATAGAAAAGACATCAACACTTTTACCTGTTTCATATCGCCCCTCCAAAACAAAAAGAGAAAGTATCAAATTAATTTCCAAACTTATTCACAAAATGAAGCTAACAACCAAAAACGTTTCATTTTTGCTCACATTTGTAATCTTCTCCTCATATTGTCTGATACTAGTGGCTTGTGAATCAGCTTCAAGTCGATCAAATCCATCTGCAGCTGCAACCAAAAAAATTCGCACACTCAGTCCTTCCGCAAATCGACTCTTCCATCTTCTCAGACTTGGGGTAAAAGACTAACCATTTTTTTTGTTTTTCAATCAAATCTAAAATTATTATTATTATTGTTAAAGTTCTTTCCCATGTTCTCGTTAATTTTTCAACTCAAACCTCATCTCATTTGTTTGTTTTTGTGTAAACTTACGTTTTATGAGTTTTCTGAAAAAATTATTTTATCTTTAAAAAAATATCTTTTATGCCTAAAAATGTAAAAAATTGGATTGGCATTTGCCATTACTTTTTAAATAAATAGATGAGTGGAAGCATTGATGATGAGGATCTGCAGTCTGATGATGACAACTTTCTCCAAAAACGTCAAGTAAGTTGAATTTGAGTAGACTTTAGTCAATAGAAAGTAGATAAGCTACAGGTTTTGTAGTTTTATTCGATATTTTTGTTATTACACGAAAAAACAAATCAATTTTGGGTGTATTGAAATTTCTAAAGTCTAAAAATATCATTTTATTTTTATTTGAATCTCCAGTATGACGATTACGGTCATATGCGTTTTGGAAAACGAGGAAATGGAAACGGAGGTAAAAATACGTGATTTTATTTTCATTTCCTTCACAAAATTAAAATTCAGGCATCACTAAAAGGTACTTATTTGTTCAAAAATTCAAAATTTGATATATTTCTGTTTTTTTTTGTATCTGTATTTAGAAAAAACTTTTGATGACTATGGTCACTTAAGATTTGGAAAATGAATATCAATTAGTCAATAGTCAAGAGTCAAGAATAAATGAAACTGTCCAGAAAAAAACACTAACTTGCTTCATAAATCATAGAATATGTATGTATAAATAATTATTGTTAATAAGTACTTATAATTTCACCATCAATTTCATCACGAGTCCCAAAATAACCAAGTTGCCCCAGAAGAAACGTTTAATGTTCAGCGTCCCCGTAAGTACCCTTCTTCTGAAATCTGAAACAAAAACGAAAAGCTGTATGCATGACTGAAATGAATGAATACAGCAGGATGACTGGATACTGGATAACTTGACATTCGATTTTCTTAACTAGTACAATAAACATAAACTTTAACACATCAGTCTTTTAACATTTAAATATGTATTTCTTATGCACTAGCAATTATTATTTATAATATGTATATATTTATATTTACAGCCCTAGAGTTTATTATTTGAGTATGTTATATTTTTGTTAATAGTAAAAAATAATTATTATATTGTAGTCCTTTGGAATGAGAATGTAGATAAAACCGATTTAAAAAAATACCCCATATTATATTATTGATTCTAAATTAAAATCTAAGTAAATGACTAAAAATGTAGAAAATATTTAGAAACCTAGACATATTTTTAGTATTATACAATATGTACACTACACCGTGTACAAGTACAATAAATAAATGTAAAAGCGAGTGAAATGAGATTGTTGACATTATACAAGTACAAGTAAGATATGTACCCAAAATAAACTGACAGTTGACTAATAACTAGTAACAAGTGAGCTACGCTCCGCGCGCAGACCGGAGGCAAAACCAGAAAAGCTATTGTTGTATCAGATATTTCAACAAAAATCCCAATATACTATGCGCTCGCTACGCTCGCGCCA
>JABASP010002109.1:0-22658 GCA_019776565.1 Sminthurinus signatus | reverse complement strand
AGGCAAACCCAATAACAAAATAATACACGCTTCATAATATTATAGTAAAAAAAATTGTTTCATAAAAAAATTCATGAATTTAGATCCATGATTATTCGTCCTCGTCCTCTAGAGGTCGAGTGTTTGACCTGCTCTCAAATTTAGAGAGGTTTCATTTTCTTCTGGGAGAAATTGTCTATTTCATTTTTCATTCTTTTTTGATCTTATGTTTTAATTTTTCTCTTTCGTTTAACGTCATCCACATGAAACATGAAATATTCATAGAATATAGAATACTCAGCTTCATCACAAATTACAAAGACGTAAGTAAACTCAGTAAGTCACTGCTGTACTCAACACTCAAGTATCATGACTCAACCGGATTTTGAATTTTGAATGCAGAATAAAGCCAGCCTGTTTTGATTCCGGCTAATTTTTACTGCGTAGGTTTGTATTTTTTTCGTTCTGAGAAGATTTAAAAACATTTTTGTAGTTTTGTTTTTTCACCTCTTTCATCTTCTTTAAACATTGAATGACTCGGTAGAAAATTTATGAAGAAATATAAAATATAATAGGTAATACGATATGGTTCTTGTCTTGTGTGGGGGAATTTTTTGTCATTTTGTAATTGCAAATTACGACACGTGATGTAGGTCACAAAATCTGGGTAATTATATATTATATTAAAGTTGGTATGAAACGAGATCTGACAGACATATAACTAAAATATTTGAGATTGCATGTGTAACTTTATACACGTGTATAATCCTAACAGTAAACAAAAATTATATTTAACGAATCGAACAGATGTAATGTCTCTATATTTATCTGTCGTCTGTCGGCATTTTTTCATCATTCATTCACTTTTTCGTACTTATTGGTTTATTACTTTCAGGTGACGTGTTTTTTTATTTGTCAGCAGGGGCATGGGAAATTTCCTGGTAATATACTAAATTATGTTGAAAAAATTCGTGTGCATAAATTTATTCCTCAAACTAATATCATACTAATAATCCTTTGAGTGCAGAATCCATACAATAAAGTACCGTCAGTACTCAGTCATGAAAAAGACGCACAATTAAAATAATTACAGTACAAATAAAGTATAATAATAACGTAACCCATGGCCTGAGAAAGTATTTTTTATTAGACACTCTGGACCATTTTGTTTCTGTGCAGTAAAATGTGTGTATGTTTATTAAACATGTCTCAATGTTCATACCGAGACTGATACATATTCAGCCTTTTATAAAGAAGAAGTTTAACATATTGAAAATAATAGTACAAAGAAGAAGAAGAGAAAGAAATTAGCAAGAAGGATGAATACTATTAAATATCTTTTAGTTGAATCAGCGGATCGAATTTCATTTTGTTGCTAGTCCGTTGACGACAATCGATATAAATATTTTTTCATGGTTTATTTTGAGTCTCGAGTCTCGAGTTTACATAAATATAGTTTGTCTGTCTATAATAGTTTCTACAATATTTTAATTTTTAATAAATAAGCATAACTGCAGAATGTAAATTAGCTGATGCGAGCCTGGAAACAAATATCTGTATTCAGCTATTTTCGTCAAGTTGCCTCATGTTTTATTTTAATTTTACTTTGATCGGGGATATGAATTTATTGTTAATAGCGCGTAGTATGTCAGTAAGAAATATGAGAACATAAATATTTTTCATCCACATTTACATCAAGCTTACTATCAATAATAGTTATAACTTGGCTATTATTTTTATGAATATCTCTATGGATGTTTTCCCTTTTCACATTCCACATTCTTTTACTACCTAGAACAAAATTCCAGCTGCGGACTTTGTAAATAAGAAGTGTAATCACTCAATTATAATATTGTAATACAAGTATATCCTACATCCTCCTGAGCATATTAGACTATCCATGTGACATTCAGCATTTGTAAAATGTAATAACTAAGAGTAAAAACAGTAAAAAAAATTATTATTTTTATTATATTATTATTGTGGTTTTATGTTAAATATAACTTGAGTTGGAAGGACAAAATACAAAATATCTGTAGACAAATATAAAAGGACACGACCTTTCATGTTATTTTTTTTATTCAGTATTATTTTTCATAGACATGAGAAAATTCTCGAGGTAGTAAAAAGAGTAAAAGGAAAGCGGAAAAAAGTGGGAGACAACTCAAATGATGTTGGCAATTGAAAAAAAATGAAGAATCGACAAATATGAAACGCTAAAAGTTCAAGCTAAAATCTCATTACTTTTACATTGTGGTTGGCTTGCATGATATGTGTGTTGTGTGTTTACAGTTTGTGTACAGTGTACAGCATACAGTACATAGAAGAGAGATGAAGGAAATGGATAAAACATCGAGTAATTTGGAATTTTGGCACGGATTCATGTAAATAGACTTGCGTACATAATACAAAAGTACAAAACCTTACAGTTTTTTTACTCTCTCTGAAATTACTACAGAGACCTGAAGTTCTCTTTCACTATTAAATATACCTACTCAAATCTCAAATGAAAAACATTGGTAAACTTTGTACATAAAGAAATTCACACACGTCGACAACTGCTGCTTTAAACGTTTAAGTATTGAGCATACACAATATACACAAATTTACAAAATACAAACAACTTTTGATATTATAGTTCTGTGGGAAGAAATAACATGAAAAAGCTTTTCATAGGACTGAGTATAAAAGATACATATTACAAATAGATATAATGTCATGCACAGTGAAAAATGGAACTGTACTGTAAAGGAGCAAAAAAACATTTGGATTTGCGAAGGCGTCTACTTGATGACCCATCTCAAGGCAAATCTAATAATAAAAATTAGCGTAAAATAAATACATAACACAAAAAATATAGTGACACTGGGGCAATACGGATGTTGACTGTACATTGTGCATGTATTTTCTTTCTATGTTATTTGTTTACATGAATATATTATATATTTTTTCATGACATCCTGCTCACTGCTCATCACTGTTTACACATCTTTGCAAAATATCTACAATTTACATTCTACATAAGATAAGAATCAGGTGCCTTTCGCCCCACAAACACGTGTAGCATTTAGCATTCAACTTTCAACCACAGTAATAATAATAATAATAATCATTATTATTATTATTTTGAAAGTTATCTAAAAACCAAAGTATATTCAACAGTTCACAGTTTGTGCCAACGTTTTTTTATAATGTGAATCGCTTCAATTAAACACAAGATGTCAACAATAATTATCTTTATCGGTATTACGATATGTATTTTCATTTTCTTCAAGGCTATTGAGCCTGAACTATCTAGAATCTAGAATGTAGAATCTAGAAGGAGAGCGTGCAGTGTGCAGTGGAACAGTAAACAGCTTTCTCCTGCAATTTGCATGTGTGCTGTCCTTTATTATAGATTATAGTGTCATATCTTGTATCGTGGAGGAAGTGCCATGTAGAAATGATATTGCCTCGCAAATGTATTGATGAATTAATCAACCAGACGAGAGACGAGATATAAAAAAAATAAAAACAGCTTGCAATATTTTCATCCACTAACAGATTCGCCTAAACTTCCAACACTGAATGTTTTGAGGATTCCTAAACATTGGCAGCTGTCTTTTTCAAAATGCTTTCCACATCCTACATTTTTACAATTTTTAGCATAACAAACTCCATCACACACATTACACATGACAAGTACCAAATACCCATCACCTATATACAACTGACGCCACATATGCCAAAAAACCGCATATAATTCAGTTTTTTTTTGTTATGTCTGTGTTGAAATTGGAAAGTAAAATTATATAGTTGTTCATTGAACATTGATCTTTGGTCTTGGACTTGAAAAGTTGCAAAATCTGCATATTCCATTTGAATATTTCCTTTCCCATTTCCTTGTACATTGTATATCTGTATTTTATAATACTGCAAAGCCCTTCAGCTACATTTTACATTTTAGTAAAAATACGGCACACGTTTTCTTAGCTGTTAAAATTTTGACTAGTTTCAAATTGAGTACACATGTAAAGTATAAAGTGTATGAATGTATGTAAGTATGGAGTATTAACAAATTTAGCTTATTAATCAACTTCAAATTTTTATATTCTACGTTCAAAACACAGCTGAAGATAGCGCCCATCAATGGCATATAAATATGCAATCAATAAGCAAAACATGAAATATTATAATATTCTAGTTTTTAATTTGTATGTTCCGAGAAAACAGGCTTATTGTGAGAAATGGCAAATGAAAGCCTTTGTGTGAAAATATAATTATTCCTAAAATATGTAAACAAGGTTTTTTTCGTATAGACTAGTTGACTTAAATCTTAAATATAAGAAATATTACTGATGATAATGTGTACACTTGAAAGTGCAGCGATGTGAGACTAGTATAATTTTAAACACAATTTAGTAACAAAATTGCACATATGTTACCCATTTACACATGTGAATGAATTTTGAGCAGATTCAAATAAAATTTCATATCGGCCGAATTTCCATTATAATTTAGGGTATTTGCATAGCTTTTGCGCATATAGTAAAACTTTAACTGTAAATAAATCTAGATAAACACATCACACAAGCAGCACGCTTGTGTGATGCCCTGCTGATGTAAAAAATGTTTTTATGCAGCATGTGCACATGTAAAATGAAAATGATTGACAGCCGCTATCCTATCAGTAATTCACTGATGCGTGAGGACCTTGACAGGACACATTTTAACCAAGAAATTTTAATAAACAACATGAGATGACTGACAAGATTCTACAATGTATCAAATGTAAAATATTAAAGCAACGCGTGTATCCTTGTGATTGAATGCATCGTTATTTTCTGCTAAAAACAGTTTTTCATGACTTTGATGAAGATGAAGATGAATAAGATTCTTGATCGCTGCACCCAAACTCGAAGATAAAATGCAAAAAGCGTGATATATGTATATAAAAATCAAGTTTTTAGAACATAACATTAATTTTTTATGAACTTCCTTGTTGTCTGCAATACTTATATTATATACAATGTATCTATCCTTATCACACGTTTTAGTATCTATCTTCATCCTCTTTTCCATGTTACAGTTTTCTAGTAAATCTATTGATATAAAATAGGAATCGTGTGCTGTCGAACACTTTACATTTCCCCCAGATTTTTCTGAAATAAAGATTCAATTTTTATGGTAAAGTGTAAAATAATTATTATTACTTTTTTATGAGAAATTGAAGAGATAGTGTCTTATTTAAAATTAATACCTAATAAATTCAAAAAGATAGTACATACACATTTAGAAAATAGAAAAGACATATCATATATATATACACTACACACATGTACGAAAAATATCTCGACAGTTGTGTCGTGCTTTGTGTTATAACCTTTAGACCTTTTCGTGAATGAAGGAGAAACATCAACTTTGATGGCACTTTTGACACAAATTAAGAAAATGGTACTGTGTTGTATCCAGATTTATTTTTCGTTTAAAACTTAAGATGTAAACATTATACATACGTCCCATAAAACATTTCCCAGTCAATTTATACTATCTATAAATTAAAAATGTTCAGAATTCTATGCATATTATACTTCCGTTCAATGTTCAATGTAATCTGTGCGTTTTAATTATGTTACCATTTTCCCATGTCTGAAGATAATATTTAACATTTACGTTTTAATTTTATACTTTATTATGTCAAGTGATAGAAAAATTGATGCACGCTACGTAAATGGTCGTCATTTATTACCATCATTTTTATTGACGTATTGGCTTGATTATCTATTCACATTTCCAATATATATATTTTTCAATTTTCATTCATCTTTTATACATATGTTACAAGCCATAATTGATAACATAAAGTTTTATAGGAATAAAAATAAATTAAATAAACTTGAGTATATTTATATATATTTTAAATTTTAAACTCTACATTGTACGTAGAAACTAGAAACCATGTTATGTTTTCATTATCACTTTAAAGAAATTTTATAGCCAATCGTCAATTCTCAGACATTGACACTCTTCAGATGTAAGATGTAAAAGACAGTTTGTCATCTGATTGAATTTCCGTATAGAAATCTGTTGATTGATTTGTCTCTGCCTTTTGTGAGAAAATAGATAAAAATTAATGTGTACGAATCAGCACGTTTAAAATGAAGTCAATCATACCCAAAGATAAATGCGTATGTGAATATGACATAAATAGTTTTTATCACTTGTAAATTGTATCATATTATGTTATACTATATTAGGTACTATGCATCACTAATGCACGTGGAATGCAAATATAGACTGAGGACATGGGACTGAATTCTAGTAAATATTTTAGAATCAGTATGAGATATTGAATATTCATTTATTTCATTTATTTATTTATTTTTATTTATTATTCACAGTTGAAAAATAATGAGGAAAAGATTGAGGACATAACTGAGAGACATAAAATTAAGTCATTAAATGATATTAGATATTAGACGTGTAACTAATTTTCCATGGCTAAATATCACACAAACATATCTGAAATTCAGATTCTGAATAAACAAGCCATACATTGTTCATTCTTGATACACAGTATTTTTGTGCATATGTAGATAAAACGAATTCATTCATCTGATGTGGAGGCCACATCAGACTTGAAACTTGGAATGAATTTTCCTTTGGAGAAAGCCTTTATATGGAAATATGGAATATGGAATAACCTTGCCACTTCTATACACAGTACACAGTCAAAATGAATGATGTACATGTTTATATTTTCACCAGGCTGATATTTTGCATACATGTACACAAATGAGCCATATAGAAAACAGTCCTTGGCGCATGGAAAATTGTTGGCAATGTTAATTTAGGCTATGATATGATATGATAGTTGATAGTTACGCTATACGATATATTGTACCTACTTTGAATTTTGAGGTAAACCATACATATATTGGTACACGTACATATGTGTACATGCATGTATCAATTCCATTAAGACTATTCAGGTATGAGTCGTTCCTGTCTCGAGTCTGAGAGAGACCCGAGTCGAGACTGTTAACATGATGATGTATTATATCATGTAAAATGAATGGATACGTACATACGTATACACGAAAGGAAAACGTAACAAGAAATAAGAAATGAAAATGCATATATTTAATATAGGCCAAATACATGTCATGCATGTACAATGTGCACTGTACATATTTCCCAGAAAACCCGGGCATAATATTTTCCCCATGTGTACATACATAAATACGTATGCATGTAGAGATAGAAGAGCACAGTATACCTAACTTTAGATGAGGACTGACGATATCCGCATGTGTTGTATGTTGTTATACTTTCTACTTTTTACTTTCTACACAATAGAATAAAACAGACAGGTGCGAATCGTGTCACGCTATTCTTTTCTTTTGTATTCGTCAGAAGACTACAATATAATCCATAATATGTACAATATGTACAATGTACAGTGTTCATTATAAGGTAACTACTAGAACTATCATGTATGGAGGAAATGTAGATATACATACATAGTCTAGTTTGGATTTGGATTTGGATTCGGATTTGGATTTGAATTGACTCCAGGTAGTAAGGTAGTTGGGCAGCTCGGAGCTCGATTTTTCCAGCTCAATTCCCGAATCACTACATACATTAAGACGCTAATAAAAATAGCCGGTTCTTCTTCTCCTACTTTTTCACCTCATTAGATTGAAATTGTGTCCTCAGTCCTCAGTTTATGGCCACTGCTGTTTCTCTCTCCCTCTAATTTTACTTTCTCCATTCAATTTTTCTTTTTACTCCGTCTTCTTATTTTCATATTACCATCATAAAATATTATTCTTACCTTAGTACATAGCAATATTGTAAGTATTTAAAGAGCCAGTTACATATTTGTGTCGTGTTCCTTGTGGAATACGGGATGTACAAGTATTCAATATACAATATTCAATAACTCAAGACTCAATCTTCAACAAAAAACAAAATACACATCTAGATATCTGACTAGTGACTGCTAACTACTAGTGACTAGAAACTAGAAAGTGGTGTGTATTGTGTATTTTGTGTCGTGCAGGTTGTAGTAGTACGTGGTTTCCCGTTTTGTTTTACTGTGTTGTCTGTTTCCTAGTTACTCTTTCCCTCATCAATTATTCACCGTTTTATATACATATCTACATCATTCGTGGTTGGATGGACGGAACTTTTAAAACTTTAAACAGCTTGTAGTTCAACGGTCCATACTCAATTCTCAGTATACACATTACACACACTTTCAAACTTCAAAGGAAAGTTCTGGATTTTTTTTGTTCAATCTACTATCTACTACTACTACTACTCTTTAAAAAAATTACAATTCAATATAATATCTCTTTTGTGTACTTAACAAGAAAATCGATTACTATCTAGTTTGTCCAGTACATATCTACTATCAACTTATCACAAGTTCTTCTCATCGTGTTTACGTTTTGCTGGTTCGTTTCATATAAAATAAAAAATAAATAAATATCATACATAGTAATAAAATCATCGTATGGGATTTGGGAAAATGTTCTTTCAATTTTTATCTTGATCTAAAATAAAAAATCTATACTAAACTGATAAGGATAACTTCTGTTCCATCGTTTTAAACTTATGCAATCGATAACCTCTAACATCTCAAAAATTCTGGTGGGATGAAAAATGAAAACATTCTGGTTTTATAATATCCGTATACGTATATACATAGTATAGTGAATACAGAGTTTAGGAATTTACCGCTTTGTTCTACTGACAAGATCATCATTTAAGAGGAGAAAAGGTGAAAGGGATGAGGAAATAGAAAAATAAAGGCAGTTTGTAAGCTCTTCTACGTCTAACCTGCTCTACGTTTTGTGATTCTAAGGCAAAGGGCAAAGAAGATTGATTTGATGTGATTTTGGATTTTAAATAGTAATCCTGTAAATTACAAACTGTAATAAATTTAATAAGATAATCAACAAAGAAGAATAGAGGTAGATAAGGAAACGTGGGAAACATGAGTTTCAAGACAGCCTCTTTGTCTGTCATCGCTGTGCTCTGTGTCGCCTTTGTCTTCATCACAATAATCTCGGACGACAGACGTGTGGAGGTACGGCAAATTCAAATCCTCTTAGATATTATAAATTATGCATTTTCTCTTCAGTTTTATCCACCTCACGCTTCTTTTAATCATTCACATTCTCTCTCAAGTAAATAATTCACAGTGCACAGCTCAAAGCTCAAAGCTCAACGTTTTCAGCTTTTTCCCTTCAACCATCACCAATTACCGAATCCTCATGAATTCAAATCTACTAGTATGTGAGATGTAAGTACTTACACACCTAGCACGTAGATTCTAGATTCTAGATTTAAATGCTTCAAAGCTTTGGCAGATACATCATGTTCCTGTACGTAAATTTTTAAGATTTTTAAGATTATACAAAAAGGCATGCTACAGATATCAAATACCCAAGAACGCTGTACTTTAAACTATTACATTTATGCAGTAAAAAAACACGTAACTTATTGCTTAATCTTTTAAAATTCTAGCAGTAAAGACTCGCTTGGTTATCACAGTACAACATATCATTACTAAACCGAAATTAATTTCACAAGTTGGCTAAAAATTACTTTTACGATTTACGATCGTTTAAAAAATGTACACCTTTTTCTTTAGTTTTCCGGTGTCCAAAACTCTATACAAGTAAATGCAGTAGTTTTGTATTCATTTAATTTTACTTAAAACTTTAAACGCTTCATGATTTGAATTTTATATATGCATACAGTAATAATAATGTAGCATTTAACCTGAACGTTGAACGCACAGTACTTACTGCGTAGAACAACACGTGAAATTTTGAGTTTTGAGTCAAATAGGATATATTTTATCGTTTATATTCATGGAATGCGTGAGAGCTGGGAAACGAGCGATTGCAAAGTTTTCATAGTTGATTTGGAAATCGATTTAACAACGATAAAAGGAGTAAGATAAAAACTATAAATGAATTGAACACAAAATGTTATGCTACCTACTTAGGATTAGTTAAAGCATAGAGGAGAAGAAGAACCTTTTTTTTTACTGGTTACTACTTTATCAGTCAAAATTGGCGTTGTGTATTGTACAATGTACAATGACTCAGCTGTCATTCACATATCATAATATAGTCACTGCTGAGTTTTATTGTATTGAGTATTGAGTATCGAATATACTATAACAATGGGAAGACGTCATAGAGAGGGACCCAATACAAAATTATATATGGGTCAAACAGGGTTGATCGTTGATCATAATAACAGTAGAAAACAGTATACACACAAAATAAAATTCAATAATAGATACGCGAAATCCATCCGTACATAATTTACAACAAAATAGTTCTTCAATGTAAAGTTTGTCCTTTTTCTTATATAAAACCTAAAATTATCGTTCTTTTGTATTCAATCTCAGGGTTAAGAGGTCTGAGAAAGAATGTAGAAAATGGAAATTCATTTCAAACAGCCGAATCCCTTCATATAGTTCAGAGATAGATGCAGTCGTGACAAACTTCTCAAACTGTGAGGCTCAAGGGCTCCCAGAAAAGAATTTGTTGGCAGGCGAAAGGTGAGGGGAAGCTAAGACATTTTAGAACTTTTTAGAAGTCGCATTTTGTACTTTTCCCAAGTACTTTAAGAATATTTCTCTGTAGCCTTGTATGCACATATGATTCACACGAGGAACTTGAGTTTTGAGTTTTCAATTTCACTAAAAAAAATAGTATATCTATAAATGTACATTATACACTGAATCTTGCTAAATTTAAAAGTATTCCACTGTTTTTAATATTCTCTTTATATTTTCATGAGTTTTTACATGTACATAATACCTAAATGAGGTAACTGACCTGTTTTTTCCTCCCATATATCAGATATATACATGTACTAACTTTCCATTGTACTCCTTGCACAAAAAGAAATGAAATAGAATACTTGAAAGTATAGGAACTTGGATTTTATGGAATCTACACACAGTTCATATGATATCATGTACAAAGTACAAACTCCAAACACGGGACCGTAGCGTACGTATCATCTCAAGCTGAGACACGAGACACACACGACCATATCAAATATCCACAATTCATAACATGTCAGGTGCAGCCTGTTTTTTTTTGTGTAAAAGCATTCATACATTTTAGGGAATATTTACTACATATATGAATGCATGTACATTGACTTAGACTGACAAATGAAATGCTAAACTGTAAAAAGTCAGCAAGCTACCTCTTTGATAAGTTTATAACATCTGACATCTGAGTAATTCATTCTGTAAAACTTGAAAGAAATTTCAATCAATTTTTGTAGTTTGGATTTGAAAAAATAGGTTAAAATTTTGATTTAGATTTAGAAAAACTGACTAAAAGGTAATTTGTTCTGAAACAGCCAAAAAAATGCAGCATGTATTGTAGGATGCAGAGCTATAAAATTAAATAAAACAGCAGAATTAAAGTTGTCTTCCTCGATGTAGTTGCCTCAACTTTGAAAAGAGTGCCATGAACAAAAATTTATGCATGAATTATGTATTTTTAATTTTGTTTTAGATATCAACTGCATATCATGAGAGTTTCGATATCCAGTGCTGCATAAAATCAATTTACTTTTCATCTATATAATATGGAATATGTAGGTCCTATAGGTTCTCACGATCATAATGTGTTTATAGAGTAAACATTTGTGCATGAGCATGAACCAAGTTTATGCGCAAAGTTTATGCACAAAAGTAAATGCACCCAGATGAAATTTTCAATCAAAAAATGTTGACTTTGGGAAATGTTGACAGAGAATCATTTCTTCCTACATAGATAGTATGTACAATGTACATGGTGAATCGTAAACAGTAAATGCATTATTTTGCACACAGTACACAGTATGCAAAGCTTCTTGTTTACATTTTGTGTAAAATCGATTGAAGCCTTTTTTATAGGAAATTCATACATCTATCTAGAAATCTGCATGTGTCTAAGGGAGTTTATACAACATATAATTTTATTGAAAATAAAATGCATGAGAATAACATTGATAATACAAAATGTAATATTGAATATTGATCAGAAAAAATGACAAGAAGCAAAACCAAGGAGCATATATATCAAATGTATCTGTTTTGGTTGTTCTACTTGTAAAATGTTAAGAGTTGTTATAGTGGTTGAAGGTTTGTATCTTGAGGTAGTTTTTTCCCTCTAATATATTCTAATGCGTACTTCAAGTAAAGTAAAATTGATTGGACGGAATTGACTGCACAATGTAGAATGTATAATAATAATGTGTCCCAAGGATTATGGTGACTTTTTTACTTTTTTACGCTTTTTACAAAGAAAGGAAGTGGGAAGAGAAAGAACGAAAGGAAGAAAGTAAGAGAGAGACAAGTAAAAAGTCAATATCACAGTTCAAGTCAGATCGTGGTACGCGAAATATATGTAAACTGTGAAAGTTTATTTTTCTTTCTTGCTTTCTTTAACCTCTAATTCCAACTTCCAACTCTACTCAAGAAAAGTTCTATACGACAAATTCCGAATCAAACAGTCTCTTTGTGTACAATAAGAATGACTCTGAATGCTAGCCGTACCATAGCTGTGTCTCCTACTTTCTTTATACTTTTTTATGCTCTGGATTATCAAATTATCCTGGTTTTAGGATTTGTTTAATCTTTTTATTTTTCTCCCTATTTGTATAGATACAATACGATATTGTGTACTCTCCTTGAAGCTTCAAATTTATTTATTTCTGAGAAATTGAGAAAATTAGAAAATCCAGAGTATACATAGATATTAGATACACATTATACATATAGAATATAGAGGTTTGCATGTATTAATGCATATGCTGAACGTCTGTAATATTGTTTACAAAAGAATAAATTCCGTAGACAAATACCGATTTATTTTCCACTAGTTTTTCTACCTTCTACTCAAATTACTCAAGAGTGATTTATTGAAATCTATCCACATAAACATACACAAACAGTTTGATTCACCTTGGAGGTGCACAATATACCTTTTAAAACTAGTTTTTAGCATAAAAAGCTTCCAAGGAAAAACTAAACAAACTGAATGCTGAATCATATTAATCTAAAATACATATTGTGAAAAAAAACTGTTCCTGATTCCTAACCCAATTTTACTATATTCTTCAAGATTGCAAAATCATTCATGTATGCAGTATGCAGTGAATGAAAGCAATTTTCACCATACTATTAAATCAACTTCACTTGCTGCCTTGCACCTTGCACACAAATTTCATTTCGAACTCCATATTACATTATGCAATGTACGATTTGTGTCACTTTAATTTCCAAGCACTGGTACATTTTACATGTGTATGCACCATTATTTTTAATAAAAGCCCTAAAAATTGATCTGTAATGCAAAATGCATAGTAATGAAAATGATTTCATTTTAAAATGATTTAACTTTTCCCTTTGGCGAAGGGAAAGAGGGAGACGCGAAACTCCGCATCCACTACCGAGAAATTATCTGAAGAGAAAAAGAGGAAGAGAGAGGCGCACTACATTATAGATGACTGGGATGACGATAATGAAGTGATTGTGGGACGCAAAAAGTTCAAAATGTTCGAGAAGAAGAAGTTAAACCATAAGAAAGCTCAAGCAGTCTGCAAGAAAAAGGATGGTCATCTAGCCTTTGGTAACTATGATTCATTTGGTTTCTCTATTCTCAATATATTTTATACTTTTCTGATAACTGAATAGTACAGTATGTAGAGCGTAGACACTAACAATTTACATGATTTTACACTACAGTGGTTGGAAAACGTCCTAATAAAGAATTTTTGTCAATGGTGTAAAAAGTACAGGCTTTGACATAGTATGACGTGTGTAACAAAAATTCAATTGACAGCTGCCACTTCCGGCATCTTGCTGTTAGGATTTTTTTTATCATTCAGGTGTTTGTTATTTGTTTTGGTTTTGAAAACATGAAACATGAAAATATAATGTATAGAATACACAGTACACAGCCATTTTCGTTGAAAGTTGGAATTTGCATAGATAATTTTAACACAACACCTGCTAAAGAAATGATGGCAATATATTTTGATTGATTTACTTTTGCTTGTTCTAGTTTTGTGTAAAAAGTAGAGGTTTATATGTATCCCATTTTATACAGTCAAAAGTTATAGTCACTGTAGTGTTTATAGTGAAATTCATAGATTGTGGATTGAAAATTGAAGCAGAATTGAGCATTCTAATGTAAGCACTAGAGCTTAGAGCTTCCAACGTGTATAAGACAGAATATAAAGAAACTTTCTCCTTAAACTATATTTACATGGAACAAAAAACAAGAGCTCCCCACATACTTTCTCTCTGAGACATTTGTTCGACTAGTCTGAAGTCTTAACTGTCCACGTCCATACCTATCTACAATATAAATACGTCATACAAAATACTTTAAGCATGCTATGCGTAGGTGTTGAAATGTGTTTTGACTTTAAGAAATGATGTACGTATTGTAATGATGAAAAAAAATCAAATTATGATGTTACACGTACATATTTAGGATTTAGGATAACGAGTTAGGTAGATAAACAAATACCATGTATATATAATGTACACATTTAAGGAGAATATGGAATGAGGACATGAGAAAATGAAAGAATTGTGTACCTGTATTTATTTATAATTCATGAACGTCGTAGTGTCGATCAATAGAGTACATAAATTGAGCTGCGTCGTGCGATGCGGTTATTCTGAATTACTGTAATGAAATTGATGAAGGAGGAGACGTAAACAGTAAACAAGTAGAGTAACAATACAAAACCTCACACATACGAACCGCTTATGTTGTTGTTCTCTTTTTTCTCTCACTGTAACTACTTCGTTATCTTTTGATTAGTTGTAGCGTGAACATATGCAAAATTAAGATAAAATAAAAAAATCAAATACTTTAACCGTAGTTTGTGTCAGTATAGTCAGTAAACAATATATCTATTATTTATTTTATTGTGCCTTGTGTCCTGTTAGTTTTTGGTTTTACAAGAGTTCATGAAAAAATTAAACTGAATTCAGTGTGTTTCAATCTGGCTGTAAAAGCGCGTACCATTTTTCTTGTAGAAGATAAATTTTATCCAACCAGGCTGCAGAATAAAGTAATTGAAGAGGGAACAATGAGATATGCTTAATTCACAGACAGAAGAAACCATCTTTTTTTGCTTCTGTGTATTTCTTTTGGTAAATGATGGTATTGCCATTAGTCATTACTCGTCGGTCATCAGTAATAAGACAAGCTCCAAGTTGGAAGCATTAACATTTTATTTATATGCTCAATTAGATTTTGTCGGACGAAGGTTACTCATATCCTTAATGTTCCTAACTCATGCAAACGGAAACCATGAAACATGAAAACATAAAAATGAAATGGAATGACATTTCTATTTTGATTGCCGATTTTATAGTGGTGCATGTTTTTTTGTTATCAATTATATTTGACTTGCTATTCGTATATATGTACTTACATGGCATAGTTGCATCACAGAAAGTCGAAATTTTTGTAGAAAATATAAAGCATAATAATGACACGAGGACACACAATATTAGGATTTATTAGGATTCACAGAAAAGCAATACATAATACATATACGAAAATTTCTGTAGCCTAGTCACTATTTGTAAAATCATGTGAAATTTTTAGAGAGTTGGACAACGATGCTTTAGACATTATGAAAATGGAGCATCGTTCAAACTATAAAATTTAAAATTCCATCTATTTATGTGGCATCTTTCATTATCATCTTTGAGATGATTGATGTATGTGTGTACTATGTACTATGCAGTAGAGTTTCAAAGTATATTATGAAGGATCATTGTAGTTGATAATAATTGAGTTGAATTGACTTGAATCTTTCGTGTGTAAATTAATTATTCCACAGATAGTAGTATTACAAAACAGATAGCGTTTCTTGTTTCCTTTGACTTTTACATTGTGCGTCATAATATGTCATATATGTCATACTTGCCTTGTCATTCATTATTATAATTATTCATCCTTCATAATAAAATGCTTGAACCTAAAATAAAACTAAGAAAGTAGAAAATAGTAGAATGACTCCTGTCTATGAATTTTCTTCCTGTGCTGATCCGCTTGTAAAAACATTTCACTCTCTCTGTGCATCTATAGCTATAAACCTGAAATGTTGGCAGCAAAAGATTTTTATCTTGATTTTTCATCACTCATTACATGAGGTTTTTGTCCTCAAGCTCAGCTTTTGTTTTCATTATATCATTAAACTTTTCTGGAAATCCACCAAACTATATTATACGGGCGGATATTCACAAAGAATAAAACAAATAAGTATTAGAAATGTTTATTACATTATATAGGTATGTGGGAGGTTGTGAACTTTTGCATACAATGTACAAAGTCTCTTCAAAGTTCAAAGTTTTGTGCGTTTCACAGAATTAGTATTTAGGGAACTTTCACTGAATGACTGTTGGCTCTAGTGACTCCATTGGACAATGTATAATTTATATACTATAGAACATTATCATGTAAACATGCATAAAAAGCAAAAAGACTTCAAAACTGGACGAGTTTAGAGTTGTATTATGTACTTTTCTCACTATACATTACATGGGTATTATAGAATCAGAATTAAGTTTCTCAACCTTGGAAATGTCTGTAAAAGTCCCTATAGTATACATTATACGTATTACTCTTATTTATTTTTGAATTTGGCTAATAGTAGAGTAGAATAGAGGCCTGAGTAAAGAAAGTTTTTTATGCTTGTTGTTGACATGAAACTTAGTCAGAACAGTGGAATGTAGAAAGTTACCATTTGCTTTCTGCCACACCTGGCTCATGACATTATACATTTTATAAGGTTCGCCATCAAATCATAAGGAAAGTATGTTATAGATTACAAATTCTAGGAATTCAGATTGCACAAACTTCCATTGTAATTTGTAATGTACACCATAATATTACATATATTGCACCCGTAGTTTCAGGGTGTATTACAATATATTATACCTACGGTATTTATCACTAGGCTGTACATTTTACTGTTACTTAAATTTTGTACGGCTTTTTAGTTTTAGTTAAGAAAACTTACTCTAAAATTTGAAGGTTAAAGGTTTTATTAAATGCTAATTCTTTCATTGAATTTTTATATCCAGTAACGAATCTTGAAGAGATGACACGCCTTCAAACTTTGTTGATGAGAGCAAAAACAGTGGGTGACGATATTTGGGTTGGTGCGGACAAAAAAGAATGGTAATTTTATTTTATACATACACGAAGTGCTTTTACTTTATCGCTTTAGTTTTATTTAAATTTTCTTAAAAGTTATATTGTAAGCGTATACTCTCAAAAATACCAATATACTGTTTATAATTTTTAAATATCTTTTTGTAGGAAAAAACATTCTTTGAAAGTTGACAAACGTCGACCAAATTTTGGACCAGATACAACAATGTTGTAAGCATTTTAATTTCTTAATGTACTTTAGTTTCAATAGACGGGAACCCATCAAATTGTAAAAATTTTTGTAACTTATTTTCACAGTGAATTTTACATAAAAGTTTACAATTCTCACATTTTCCAAAGTATCTTACCAAGGCCTATCACCCGGTGATAGGCCTTCGTAAGACACTTTGTAAAATGTACGAATTGTGAACTTATATGTAAAATTGGTGATTATAAGTTACAAAAATTTATACAATTTTGATGGGTTCCCCTCCAGTGTAAATTCGAAATTCAAAATATCTATAATCTATATATACAATATACAATCTACGTGTACGTAGTAGTACAAGATACAATCCATACAATCATTACTAAGTATGAATTCAAGAATGTGAAAGTGAATGGTGAAAGGTGAAAGGAGATAACAGGCTTGTTAAAATGTAAATGTGATTATTTTCTTTCCATGTTTGTTCATAGTGGCGGAGGTCCAACAGAGATGTGTCCGGCATTGTCTGTATCCACCCGTTCTCTCAATCCTGTCATGTGCATGAAAGAATTAGCGTTTGTTTGTGAATTTGAGCTCCAAAAACCTACCACAACAATGAAGCCAACAACAATAACAACAACAAGGAAAGGAAAGCTAAAAACAAAGAAAGAGAGTGGAAATGCAAAACCAAAAACAAATAAAGTAAAAGGTCGAAATAAAAATAAAATAGAGATGAAACGGAGAAAGCGGGAAGTCATTCCAATTCCAACAACAATGAATATCATGAATAAGACTAATGTCAGAGATCAAGTTGTTAAAAAAGAAGAACAAGAAGAGGATGATAAGGATGACTCGGATTCTGAGGAAGAAGATGGCACAGGGTTAGAAAATTATGTAACAGAAAATCCAACGGAAGCGGCAGCAGAGCATAATATTGGATTTTCTCCTCATGTTGAACATATGCTACTTCAAATTGAAAAAAAAGAAAGTATACAACCATCCTCTCTACCTGAATCCACATCATCTGAATTGGAAACAAAAGGATCTGAATCTCCTACCCTCGTAGATGAAAATTCAATTCAATCTGTAGAAAGTTTATCATTTGCTTTGCCAATTCAAGTTAAAATCTCAACAAAAATAACTGTAGTCGATCCACATCCTACACATACATCCCACTCCCAAAAACCAATTACAACAACCATGGACCCCGACCAACAATTAATTGATTTAATAGATGAACAAACTATGAATTTAACAGCAATTGAAATGGAATCAGCCAATTTGTCTCATACAAATTTATCTACAAACAGTCCTACTCAAAATTCTACTGGTAATGAAAATTTTAAGGGACAAGGCGAAAAGAAAATATCAGAATTCTTAGATGAAAATGATTTGGCAGTAACATCTGACATTTCCCACGCGCATTTGGAAAATGATGAAAATGATAATGATGATGATGAGAAAACGAGAAAGAAAAAAGAGAATGAAATAGAAAGTTCAACTGATGAATTTGGCGACAATTCAACAATTTTGTCATTTGACTATTATAGAGATGATTTAAATGGCAGTAGTAGTATTAGTAGTAGTAGTAGTAGCATTAATAGTTATATTAGTAATAAAAGTGAAAGTGATGCTTTCACAACGGATATCTACAATTTGACAGATTCTATAGATAACACAAATAGTAGTAGTAATGTAACAAGCGGTTATGTTAGTGTTAATGATGATAATAGTAATAATAGTTTAACTGATGATGCTAATTTGACAACAACCGAGGCCATAGAAGAGAAAGTAGTAGAGAATAATAATAATAAACGTCTCATTCGAAATGTGTCTCATACAATCCAAATGCCTCATGATAACAATAATATTGAGGATGAAATAGAAGAAAATACACCTTCTTCTCCTATAACACTCAAAGACAAGATACAACATATTGATGATGTGCCGGGGTTAAATGAAACAAGTACAAATAGTTCCTCTCCTTTTAACTCAAGTTTTACTCAAATAAATGAAACAATAATTATGGAGGAAACTAGTGAAATTGGAGAAAATTCAACATCCAATATGATACACACAAATAACACTAATACATTGGAGATGAATTCAACCTCAACCAGTCCTCAATCATTTCAATTACCAATAATTGAAAAATCACAACACTCAATAACTCAAAAGCCTTTACTACTTTCAACAAATGAAATGACAAATTCAACAACAACAATTCTTGACAGCTTGAACATGATGAGCAGTAGTAGTAATCCATCTATCAATACCACAAATGCTTTCACAAATACTTTTTCAACAACCGATGATGGAAATGAAATTAACTCATCAGCAATGAGTACTTCAATAGATATTGAAAATTCTACAATTAGTTCTACTAATATTTAATGAAGAGAGTATGTGTAACTGTAATGATTTTATAATAGTAAAAACTCTCTCTCCTCTGTTTTCAAATCTCAAACCAAACCGTGCAATTCGATATTTTTTATCTTTTATTGGTTATTGGCCAAAAACATTTCTTTTAATTGTATTGGAAATTTAAATTATCACCATATATTATATACCATATGTATATATCTATACTCAATTCTTCTATATATATAAAAACATAAAATATATAAACAAATTCTAATAAAATTGTATAATATACTATATACTTTATGTTTTGAGTTTAGAAGGTATAAGCTTATGCCCAACTACGATATATTTTAATTCCTGAATAAAATTAGATTAGTACACTCAAATGTACCTGTAAAATGGTCGTTTTTCTTCTTTTTTTTTGTAAAAAAATACTCTAGTAATAAAAATTGCGATTATATTATAAATCCTATTTCCAAAACACAACTGTTACTATTTAGAATGACGAAAAAAAACGAGATGTTTGTGTTTGGCATGAAAAAGGTGCAACATTTTTATTCATTGAATAGAAATGTTTAAACAACTTGATGTAAAATGAAAACAATCAATAACAACTAACTATATAGATTATAATTCTGTAAAATTTGTGTGTGCAAGTTATATTATAGCATTGAAAAAGATTGCAATAAAAAAATGTGTATATATATGATATAATATGCTGGTTTCTATATTATTTAACATATATAATAATTTTTACTAATAATTTTGCATACAAAAATAAAAGAAAAACCGTATGTGTAAAACACTATAAATATTATTGTTATATCGCTTATAACAAAATATACAACGATCAAACTACTTTTTACACACAAATGATAACTTCTAACTAATTACGTCGCAATCTACGATAAATTGGGGAAAAAAGTAAAGACTTAAATAAAAATAAAGTTTTTAATAGAGATTATTCCTTTTTTGGTAAACCAAAAGAGGAATAATATGTTATTTATTATTATAGCATGTACTATAAAATAGAATATATAAGTATTAACTACACATATTCTACTTTTTCATCATACTTTTTATATATTATGACAAATTCAACATAAATATTTACGTCATAATTCATAATATTTTGTATTTATATAGTTTTGTAACTTTCTTTTCATATTTACTTAGAAAAAATGCAGTCTATTTAATTTTTACCTAAACAAAATAATGTACATATTATATATGTAGTAGGGCTACAAGAGGATTTGGTTGATATAATATTATATGCATTTGAAAATAGCGTTCTATTAACAGCATATTTGTTTTATGATGGATAGGAAAAACTTTTGTATCATAAAAGTAATCCTATAATAGGATAATATATATTAGATTATTATATAATTGTGATGAGGATAAATGATTATGACTAAGGTTTTCCCTTATTACTTTCTAAAAAATCTTTCGCTTCATTGATTTTACTTGCAATATAAGGTGATCCACCTCGATCAGGATGATTTACTATCATTATTCTTCTGTGAGCTTCCTAAAACAAATGAATGAAAAACAAAAAGTAGTAGAGTTATTTTGTTATATTTGAATTTTAAGAAATACACTCTGTGTGTACTACAATCTTTCACAATTATATATATCACAAGCATAATATATACTGTTTAATGTTAAAACGATATGTCTTTTACCTTTATTTTAATTGATTTAGCAGTTGGTGATACTCCAAGAATTAATGAAGCTTCTCTCCTATTCATTTTTGGATCAAATCCACCCTTATAGTATCTTGTAGATGTTATACTTTCTTCAAAAGTTGGAAGGGATTTTACGGCTTGAGCCATTTTTTCTGCCATATTTGGAGCCCGTCCTAAACACATAAAAATGAAAACATGGATGAATAAGTTTTAGTACTTTGCATAATGTATAATATTATTATACAAGTATATACAGTCATTATAAATATCAAGTTATATGTTATTGTTACTATTATTATTATTAGTAGTATGTGTTTATTTATTGGTACTTACGAAGAATGTATCGACCAGTAAAGCCAACCGCTGCTAAACCAAGTCCAGCAGCTACTAATGAACTAGCCTATAATTTTTTTTAAATAAAAGAACAACAATATAATACTTTAATCATAATAAATAATAATATTTAAAAGACTTGCAGATTTTATCTATATACGTAAGTAAATGTTACATCATAAATACGCTTTAAATACGCAAAATGTAAAATTTTTACAACTTTTTACTTACCATGACTGATGTTTTGGTACTGAAAATATATGACTATATATAATGTTGTTTACACTAATTTATCACTTAAAGCACCTTTTAATGACTTTCCACCTTAATTAAAGCTTGTAAATATCAATTAAAAATTAAAGTAAATAACTCGAGAATTTTATTTTTTTTGCGTTTTGATTTATTTTAAATTCTATACCCACGTGGGTACATATTTATGCACAAGGAACACTCGAGAATGCTGATGGAACAATGCATAAATGTATATTATATGAGAATACATCCAAAATGGTCAAAATTTTAGATTTAAGGATATATAAAAGCATTTTGTTTTTCAAAAAAAAAAAATTTTGTAATTTTTTATTTTTTCTATATTATGTTGTACAAATCTATAGTACAAATCCTAATTAAAAGTCGACTACATTTTTCAAGATAGAGATTTTATATACACATACTTGAGGTTTTTCATTAATTATTTTACCATGTACAGGGTTTCCCATTAAAAACTTCCTACTTTCCTTGGCCGGTCCTTGGAAATTAAAAAAAAGTCCGCTATATTTTAAAAATTCAAAATTCAAGCTGAATGAATTTTTTTGAAAATTACAAATCAAATCGAATTTTTTATAAAAAATGATAAAAATACTATCATTATGCTTGTTTTATTTTTCTCTA
>JABASP010002108.1:0-22668 GCA_019776565.1 Sminthurinus signatus | reverse complement strand
ATGTAACTTTTTCAACATTTTTTTTTAAAAAAAAATCCATATTAAAAATTAAAAATTTAGGTATAAAGTACAGAGTAGGTACAAAATATTTTTAACTCATATTTTAAAAATTAATAATATGTAATATAATAGATATAAATTTCATGTATCAATCATCATGTTGGTAGTATACCTACTGTGTATATATATAAGTATCTCACTATATCTTTTTGTACTGTCAGTTTTTGACTAATGTATCACTTAATTTTCCATGTTGTTGTACTTTGTGCTTGTTAAAATTGGCTAGAAAAATAATCAAAACAAAAAACATCATAGTAATTAATTAATAATGATAATATTATACATTCCATACACAAATTTCATGGAAAAATATACTTGATACACATATTACATATTGAAAATGGATAAATTTTAAATGATAATATATTACCAGGATCTGAGAATTTTTTATGACAGAGGTCACATTCATATGGTCTTTCCCCAGTGTGAGTACGAATGTGAACTATAAGAGCTCCACGAGATTGACATACTTTTCGGCAGTGTTTGCAAGTCCGATCGACTCCTTGAGGTCTGGGTTTTCTAGGTTTTGCCGGTTTCATAGGTTTTGCTAATTTTGATCCCCATGGACGTCCACGTTTTCTTTGTTGTGGTGGTACTATTGTTGAATTAGAATCAGAACTCACTTGTAATGAAACACGCTGAGGCTTTGGAGCTCGTACCTTTTCAGGTTGAATTGTGGATTGATTTAAACTAGAAGCAGCAACATATGATGATGATGACAATGATAAGGAAATTCTTGCTGCATTGTGAAATTTTTCATGACGTCTCAGTGAAACTATAAAAAAAGGATAGTATATAGTTATAGGATGAACTTATTAAAATTTAAACCACAATAAGTAATATATATGATATATAATATATTTTTACATGTGTCGTTGAAGGTGAGACTACAGACGCTACATGGATAAAAACGCTCATGATTTCGGATGTGGACCTGACAAGCTCCTGTTTTTTAAAAGTACAAATAAAAATATATAATTAGGATAGTCTACAATAATAATAAATAATTATTTTTATATGAAAATGTGTCAATATTGTGAAATTGTTTACCATTTGTATTGAATTTTTTGCCACAGTAATGACAAGAATAAACTGGAGCCAATTTTGTAGCAAGAAGTGGAGGAACATTTACATTCATTTGTAGTGGAGGAGGAGGAGGAGGAGGAAGTAGAAGAGGATCAACAGGGATACATCGTTCATTTCCATTGATATTATTATGACTTGAATTCTTTTCTCGAGTTCTCATTTGATGCCCATTTGAATGACTAAAATTAGAGTTGGAATTGGAACTAGAGTTCAGATTTACATTATTATTTTGTGCTTCAGAATATAAAATCTGGGTTTTATCATCCGTCTCTTCCCTTTCCATTTCATTCAATTCTTCTTCAGTTCCATTATTAGTCTCATGATCTCGAGTCTCATATTCAGATTCAAATTCCGATTCAATTTTCCCCTCATAATCATTCATATTCATCGAGTATTCACTTCCTGCAGGGGTTGTTGAAATGTGGGAAGACGTGATCATCCCACTATGAGCAGTTTCTGGGGAAAATATTTCTCCCAACTATGTGTAAACAAAAAAAGAATCATATTATATATTATGATATCTATTATGAGCAGCATACATATATATTATGCATTTTATATTATTTGTATATGTACAAATAGCAAAAAAATTGTATTATTTACTTACATTTTCCAATAGAACGGCTGTAGCATCCTCCAAATCATACATTGAAACAGTTTGATATACTTCAAATACAGTTCGGATCTTCTCCTGTGTAGAACAAAAAGCGGGAAATTCATGTACAACTTTACTAACATTAATCAAAAGTATGTAATAATTGAATGAAACAGCTAAAATTATGTTAATTAATAATTACCATGTTTTCTGATTCTGGTTCATCTTCTTCCCTCTCGATCTCAAAAACTTTTCTTAGCTGTCACAAAACAGAAATAAGAATTAATTCAACAGTTTTAAAAATGTAAGTAATGATTAACATTTAAAATCCATAAAAATATATATAAGTAATATACAGTTTTTCTTAAATTACATGACGAATTAAAAATCCTGGATTCTGCTTTGGGTTTATTTTGAGAAGACGTTGATGTGCCTGATAAAGCTGTTGAATCCCAGCCTGTAGAAAACAAAAAAAGACGGGAAATGTAAAATCAATTTTAATTATTTATTTAAGTAAGTACATTGCTATATATTATCATTTATATAAATATCTGTCGAGTTATACATAGGTTATAAATGACGGCTATATAAACTTACAGCGATGACAAGTTGTTGCTGACAGGTTGACACCGTTCCCATGGTTACTTGTGCTGTGAACCCAATCCAATATATTACAATTTACAAGATGTATATACGAATAGAATCACATTTAAATTGTCCAGGCAAGTTTTATTGAATATTTACAGAGAGTAGACTAATTGTAGATTGCACTTGTAGACTTGTAGACACGTAGACACTATTTCAATGGAATTTTAACTTTTATCTTGAATCTTGAATCACCGAATAAATTAATCTAGAATTTAAACAATCAGAAAAAAATGCACATTTTACATTTCTGTAAACACTATATTTTTTTGAATTTGTCCAAGTTTCACTACGTCTGAGGTTGTGCTGTGCCTATGTCATATGTGACAGTACTAGCGTAAAGGTAGAAAAAGGAACGAGGGTCAAGGGATTAGTTTCAAAAATAAACTGCAAGTGGCCTTCACTTGAAATTTAAGTGTAAAGTGTAAATACTATTCATATATGTACATGCATGCATATATGCATGTTCTATATCGGAATTTATGGATATTTCTATCATATTTCTACATATTTCTCAACGACAAAACTGGGCAGCATATAAACTGTAGACATGCTTGCATAAATAAAACGAATCGTTTTTGTGGATTTTCCCGAAAAAATGCTCATTAAAATTTAACGGGACATTGTACTTTAAATGGAGACAATATTCTATCGATAGAGTTAATTATTAAGACTACTTGTCAAACTACTTGTCAATAAAAATGGCTTAATTTGAAATTACTATAAAATTAGTGTGGGTCTTTCCAAATCATAAATCATCTCAAATATCAAAATAGAAGATTGTCTTTTTCTATGTTACTTTTTGTATTTATTTTGTATTACTTTGATATTTAATTGATAATATTCTTTCACTTGCATTGTACATTGTACATGATTTTCAATTTAATACAGTAAAAACTACGAGTAGTAGTATGAGCATTATAAAAAAATACATGCTTCCAAATTCCAACGTGCTTGCTGTCTGTCGGTGGTTGAACAAAGAGATGGTAGCAGTCGACAGCATGTTTTTGTGGGTAAGTATGTACATACAATGTAAAATGTAAAATGCGTAAAGGATGGATGAATAAATGAGAGCATTTTCCATTCCTCAAAGGCAACCAGAGAGCAAGGAGAATGTACTCCACAAAATGCTGTTCTTCTCCTCACAATGAAACGAGGGATTGAGTTTGGCCAGCTTTTGAAGCAGTACAATCGCCGTGTCGTTCGCGAACGAAATTTGACGAGTCTTGGTTGTTCCCATTTCCAAAACACTGATGCATATGTACATGACATGCTTTTTTATTCGCTTATTCGCATGCTTGTGCTACTTTCTCGCCTCGACACTGACACTCGATACATACTCGACTTGGACTCGGACAACTTGAAAATCCTTACATTTTTGCTCATTTTCATGTATATTCTGAATCCTGTGATAACTCCACTCATTTCAAACACACAGATAAAATTGTAAACGAATACTTTTATTTATTTATTTACACACAAAACATTATTTATTGTTTTACACGTTATCTTAGAGCTTATAATATTGAACAAAAATAAAAAATAAAGTATTTATAATATATTTGCCAACATTTAAATAGTATTAAAGATAAAAGCAGAAATATGTACACATGAAAAAAAAGTCTGTTATTCTATATTATTCAGTATTCAGTCTCTGTAAATGTATATAATATATTTGGCATGTATGGTATTTGTTTTTGTAACATTCTTTGTTCACAATTCACAAGGTATTTCATATAAAATATAAATTAAAATCTATAAGAAAATAGCACACGTTGAAGATTCCTGATTCCAAATTCCCAATTAAAATTCACCACCGACTTTTCATCACATGAACTTCCGAAACTTCTGTCCAGTTCCTCGTGTACAGGAGGAAAGTTAAAAGAGAGGCAAACAGGATTCCAAGTAAAATGCTCGTTATATACAGAATGATAAGAAGACTTTGAGATTCTGGTAGGATGAATTCTTTGGGTTCCTGGAGGAAGAACAAGAGAGCAATGACGGAGAGGACGGTGGTGAGACTGGCTTTTGCAAGGGCGAGTACAGCCAAAATCCTTGAGAAACCCACGGACTGAATCGGATTTTCATCCCAACAACAAGCTGAAAAGATGATGGCCAAAGAATAGTCAATCATGACAGAGAGTCCCACAATCTCAGCCAACCAACCATGTTGCTTCCCATATTCACCAAAAAAGAGGAGAGATGCTATGATCAAATGACCCAGGCCAATAGTCACCACACTAATCCAAGCCACAATCGTGCTGGATGTTCCCATTTTTTAAGGAATACTTTTTATTTTCTTAATATCACAAGTCATGAAAATCCTAAACATCCACACACAAAAAACAAAACACAATAAATTAATTCATAATAAATCGTCATCTTAACTATACAAAACTCTTAGTTTTCTATATAATTATATAATCTTAGAAAAAATCCTTCTCTTTACCTTTAACTTTTAATTTATAAAATTTTAAACTCCAATTTCATATCAAAATCACAAATCAAATATCACAGGAAGTAATGGAAACACAGAGGAAATTGACACATCAAGTTCACTATGAAATGGACAAAGTTTGTGTGGAAAATTTCTCAATTACGTCCCTCTTTCTCACACTCCATTCTCCATTCTCCATGTATTCTCCATGTAGGTAAATCTTCGTGCGTAGAACGTAGAAACTAGAAACTATAGAGACACAGTACACAGAGCACAGAGAGTGTCAAAGACAGCGTTACATCCACACTCCACACATGCTTTTAACTTGTAAACATTATGCAATAGGACTTAACAGTGTATGTAAATATTACTTATCCTCTCGCTTGTACCTCGTAGCTCGTAGTTTACGTATAGTTAAACCATGTTAAAATTTAAAGTGGGTTTTTTTTGTAATGATTTATTGTCACTATTTTTCATACTTCATACATGTATATTATACATATTATGATATGAAATGTACATACAGTATCACTGTCTAGTTTCAAGTCTCAAGTCTCAAGTCTATGGAGAATGGCAAATGGGAAAACATTGATATGCACAGCATCATACAAAGAGGATTAAAATAGAAAATAGAGACGAAAGCTTTTTTTGCATAATATTTACTTGGACATACGCTATACTTTCATGTTGCATGTGCTTCATGTCCCTAAGTCATATGCAAAAAAGCTCAAGCGATTTTTGCCATGTACTGTGTAATGTGTACGCTGTACACTGTACGCTGATTTAAATGGCCATGATCCCTGATCCATGATTGGCAAGTTACGTGTTATGTAAAGCGGGGTTAAGTAAATATAAATTGGTTTTAATTCCGCTCTGACCATTTAATAAATAGTCCAATTGTTTGATATATGTATTATGAGGTTTGTATTTTGTAAACGCAGTACTGCAAATATTTATCTTCATTTTAATAGCAGCTCTCCTAGTCGTTTTAGACACACATGATAGATCAACAACTAATTAAAAAGGCAATAAAAATCCAACGTAAAACTGTGAAATGAATTTGCGTTCATGTACTTTAAATATGTATGCATGCCAAAGTACCTGTCTATAAAGGAAACGAATTGAACATTGATGAGGAAAACATTAATTGAATCAATAATCATTATCAAAATATACATGAAAAATTAAATATCAATGTCGGTCAAAGATGATAAAAATAACATATAAATGGCTTCATTGTTTTCCCAAAATGCGTAATATCCTAAAAACAATTAAAAGCATATCGTAATATTGATTTCAATGGACTAAAAATGAATAAATATTTATCTAGTTGACGATTGACGATCCATCACTGATGATTATTGATTACAAAATCTTGATATGATAACAATCACTAAATAAATCGATAATCCATGAGCTATTTAAATGCCCAGTTTTTGCATTTACTCATTCATTAACAGTTTTTAATTTTTCCATTTTTCGTACATGTTTAACCTTACGTTTCACTTTTATCAGAATTTTTCATCTTTAATTAACTTCATAAAGTATTCATTAAAAACTTTGTAAATAGGTTGAAAAGTTTTGAAAAATGTCTAGAGTACACAAGTCACCAGACTTACAATTAGTAGAAGTGGAAAGTAAAGAAAGCACAATTGAAAAGAAAGCTCCTAACGTTCTAACAGAAGTAAGTTGTATTTTTTTTTGCTTTCTGGTTCCGGCTTTAAATGTGAATTGTGAATAAAAAATCTAACGTTACTTTTGTCTCGTGACATGTAGGAAATTTCCATCAGTGGAAATGGATTCATTACGGTGCCAGCTGGACCAAATGGCGGTTCGGAGGAAATTACAACACTCGGCTTACAAAACTGGGAGAGCTCAACAGCTAAAATCAGCATTTATTTCTGGATGAGTAAGAGTGAGCCTGTGGATGTGAGTCTTCGACTCCGAATTCCTAAAATGAGTCAAACGACAATTTCCCTCGCTCTCGTTGAGGTGAATGGACAGCAGATTAGTGGAGTGATTCATGAGACCATGATTACACAAGCTCTGGGTGGAGAGTATCAAAATGTCAACATGGGCCATTTTGAAATCCCTGAAAATATAAAAGCGGATGATGATGGAGGGTTCTATGTAAAATTTGACTTGACTGGAATTATGAGAACAGCTCAATTTTTCGGAGAAGTCTCACATCTCCTCCTTTCATATAATAATGCAGAGAATACCATTGTTTATAATTCCCTTGAAGAGTCTTATTTTGGCAGAAGAGGTCCCAGTGTTCATCTCCGGTATCCAGTTTCAACAGACACTGAAGAAGAAGAGTATTCACCCGAATACTTTTATAATGAAGTTCACATCCCCGAGGGATTTGATAAAGTTGGCCAATACGCCATGGCTTGCGGATTCACTGGAGGTTACTTTGGGATTCAAGGTGATTGATTTATGTAGAAGAGAACTAAAAATATAGTATGGAAAAAAGTATAGTTTTTTATTAAATTGTACATACTTTGAATTTTCAATAAAGTTAATGGCCCAGTACAACGGCGACTTTTATTCTCAATCTGGTCCGATTGGGACACGGAAGATCCTGAACAGGTAAAAATTTCAACTTTTACACTCAATTGATATATTGATATAAAGATAAATAAATAAACCAAGTACTTATCTACTTATCTTCATAATATTATTTATAGATTCCAGAAGACTACAAAGTTCGACTGGTCCGAAAAGGGCCTGGAGTTGTCGTTGGTACCTTTGGGAATGAGGGAAGTGGAGCTCAGTCCTTTGTGAAATTTGCATGGAGATCTGGAACTACCTACAAATTTCTAGTTCAATGTAAACCCGTCGACTCGGAAAATACACAATACACAGCCTGGTTCAAACGTCCTGATTCGGGATCGGGATCGGGAACTCAGGATTGGCAACTCGTCACCAGTTTCTTAAAACCCAAAGTGAGCATTCATCTACAAAGTTTGTACTCCTTCCTTGAGAATTTCATTCCAGAAACCGGTCATTTGGAAAGGAGGGCTTTGTACAGAAATCAATGGGTGAGAGATACAACTGGAAAGTGGCATGAATTGACTCAGGCGAGATTTACTGGAGATGCCACGTCAAGACTGGGCAGGCGGGATTTTGCGGGAGGAGTTGATGAGGAAAATAATTCATTCTATTTGAGACACTGTGGATTCTTCTCAGATAATATAGAGACGGATCAAATTTTCACAAGAAAGAGTGGAGGAAATGAACCGGATGTTGATGTGGAGAATTTACCATAAATGATAAATACAGGATAAAAAAGAAAATGAAAATCATAATATTTATTATTATTATTATTCTATTTAAAGTTTAAAGATACTTTTTATTGTTTTTATAATTTATACTTGATTTTTTGAATAGTATGAACTTTTCATATAGTTTATGCATATTTATTATAACGTTTTTTTTTTTACAAAGGTTGAGTTTTGAGTTTTGAGTTAAACAGTTCAATGTTCACTGTTCAATACCATAAAATATAAAATATATCTATAAAATGTACTAAAATAAGTATCCTTTCAAAATACACAATACAAAATACATGTTTCAGTTTCTACTTTCTGCACGTGTGAGTTTTGCTTTTGCATAATATTATCTTTGATGTATTTGTGTTTTGTGTGGTATAGGTACTTGAGATGTACAATGTACACAAAAAGCACACGATAAATAGGTACATCCAACATATGAAACAGAAACATATACGTATTGGACGTGCCAAAAATCACTATCATAATGATATTTAATAGACACAGTTGTTTTCTTCATTAGCAAGAGCTTCGAAATGAGAAATGGGAATTGAGAGATACAAAATACAAAGTCGACAGAGTCGAGAGTCGAGAGGCTCGAGAGCAGTGAAAGAAACGAGTCGAATTCTAGTCACATGTCAACAAATTCTCATATTACACATTACACATTACACGCTGCAGTGAACTACGGCGGAGTAAGAAGTAAAATAAAAAAAGAAAAAAAAAGATGGTTTTTCCCTACGCCGTTTTGTCTTTCACAGGAAGAATAAAAGAAAGAATGAAATGACACAAAGACTGGCCCAGAAACCAGAAAAGATGACACATGATGAGACGGCTAATGATGTTTATTTGTTCCTGAAAAGTATGAAGAATTTGTAAATGTTGGCTCTTCATCCATTTTTGTACGTCATCATGGCTATTGTATATTGTATCCCTTCCTTTCAATATATATTTTTCCTCCTGGCTTCCGTTTTTCCTATGAATAGAACAAGAACATTTCATTTGCGAATTCTGCATCTATGCAATAATATATTTCTCAAAGTATTTTACTCTCTTTTTTCTCTTTTCTCTGTACTAACTCACTTTTTTTAGTTGTTTGAATCGATACTCAATTTAAGGAGCAAAAGTCCGGAAAATCCGTGGGTTTTGCGTTGTTTGTTGGTGTTGTTCTTCTTTGTTTGATTCGGATTCCAGAGAGGAAATATCATGGTAAATATTATTTCCATAAGGTTGAATAATTGATACATAATATATGTAGGAGCAATATCTATAACATTAAACAAATAACATATTATAATAATCATTTTACTTTTCCCTTTTCTGTACAGGCTGATGAAAAGGAAGCAAGTAAGAAAGAAATTTAAAATACAAGCTTTTGATTTATGATATTATAGTTTTTGTGGACTATGAACAAGTAAAATATATATTTGTTAATATAATATTATTATTTTTTTTAAAGTGATGCTCAAGGTCTTTCAAATGTTTGACCAAGGAAAGACTGGCTTTGTGGAAAGCTCAAAAATGTCCACCATTTTGAACACACTTGGTCACTCCTTTGATGATGAAGAATTACAAGCTCTTATGGAAGAACATGATGAAGAAGGTTTTTTTATATGAATTGATTATTATTCAGTAAAAAATAAATAAAGTGGACTTGTGAATGCATAGTTTATGTTTGATATTATTCAAAAATAAAGAATGCGTTTTTATTTTTTTCTTTTTAGGCACGGGAAAATTAGACTTTGATACTTTTTCAATGATTGCTGGTCATTTCCTTGAAGAGGAGGATGCTGAAGCCATGACACAGGAATTAAAAGAAGCTTTCCGTCTCTACGATCGTGAAGGTGACTATGACCAATCATGAAAATGAAATAAATTGTATATTTTGTACATGGAATTTTGACAGGATTGAATTTTCTTTTATGAATGGATGAATGCGTGTAGGCAATGGCTACATCACCACTGGAACATTGAGAGAAATCCTTGCTGCTCTTGATGATAAGCTCTCATCTGATGATTTAGACGGAATCATTACTGAAATTGATACTGATGGTTCCGGAACTGTTGATTTTGATGGTAATCAATATAATCAAATTAATCATTAAAAATCTATAGCAAAATTTTAAATTATTTTTATAAATTTTTTTATGTAATTTTTGTTTTAGAATTTATGGAGATGATGACTGGTTAAAATGTGTGTGTGTGGCTCTGGAATCTAGAATTTGATACAAAACCAAACCACTGACGAGAGTGTTTTTTGAAGGAATTGATTTTAAAATACTTCGTAAGAAATATTTAAAAACCAATTTCTTCTAAAAATCCATCTCACAGCAACAACAGCAAAACAAAAATATTTAAAAAATGGCCAACATCTGTGTCCTCTAATCCAATTTCATTTCATTCATTTATTTAGAATATAATATATACATCAAATCAAATAATAGTATTCATAAAATATCATCCTTTTATGAAAAAAAAAGAAAGAAACTGATTGTTCAATTGACACAAAAGTATAATTTCAATAAAATATCATTTTGAAAAATGTTTTTGATTCACAAAGCAACATGTCAAAATCAACAGTATTCACATTATTTATTTTCCGTTTCTCAGGACTTTTTATTTTCTTGTGTTTATCAACTTGACGGATTTCAATATGAAAATTGAGAAGCGTTTGTAAGACAGGATCGGACAATGCTCTCAGGTGTGATTGGTGCATCTTGAAATAAAAAATATTGTATTAAATTCATGAGACATAGCAAAAAATAATTTTAATTATTCTATTCATGTGTTTTTGCTAAAGTAAGTCAATTCCTTACCTAGATCAAACCATTCAGCATGACCTGCATCTTTTCTGGCGGCTAAAATAGCATTTTTCAACGCGAGGTAAATTGTCACCGTTAGACAAATGGGTGCTTCTCCCGTTGCTATAGAAACAAATATTCCAATCATGGTTAAAAGCATTAAAATTATCATTGTAAATCGCATAACTTTAAGATAACTTTGGAACTTTTAATACCTTTGGAACTGAGTACTCCGAGTGGATTTGGACGGTTGCTCACAAGTTTTACCCGGAAATCCTCTGTTTTACATGATACAATATGACACACTCTTGTTTATACACTGTTAAATAAATTCAATACATTTCATCATAAAAAATAATTATTATTGAGCCAGGAATTACCTGGAATGCATTTCGGGAACGGAACTTTGTACTCCTACAAAAAAGAATATCATTGCCCATCAGTAATCAGTAATACACATTGCACTTTTAATTTTTAAGAAGCTCATGATTATTCAGTTCATGTTCAAAGTTCATGTTAGATATAAAATACCCATGTATTTTTGGTCAAAAGTTGTCCTGTGGTTTCATCATGGACGAGTCGCTCCTTTGTCCACAGTCCCATTCCCATAATGTATGCTCCTTCCACTTGACCGATATCTACTTCTGGGCTCAAACTTTTACCCGCGTCTTGCAACAAATCCGATCGGATAATCTGGAAGAGGTAATGAAATAGGTAAAATAGTGAGGAGTTTTCTTTCAAATATAATATTTATTGAAATTGTACAATATGCTCGTCATACTTTGAATTCTCCAGTGAGGCAGTCGATCTCAACTTCCACAACGTTCAAGCCCCAAATGTTGTATGGTATTGGTGGATCTTTTAATGTATATCTGAAATCAACATGTAAATACATTGAGGTATTAAACAATGTTAGTAAGTAGCTTTTAGTTTTAATTAGTTAATTTTAAATTTTGAGTTTTAGCTGCACAAAGCATACAAATGTGTAGATCTAAGGTCAACATCTCCCAAGTGACAAGCTTCAATAAGCTCCTCCCATGTAGCGTTTTCCAGTTCTGGATTTTCAGCTTTGAATGCATCAATTCGTCCCTTCAACTCCCTGGCTGCTACCAGCGCCGCCTAGATAAAAATGGAATTTAGTGAAAATTCTTTAATCTCTTCTTTATAAGGGTTTTAGAAAATTTTGTATTTTATTTTTACATATGAAACGAGTTCACTCGTCAGGGCTCCTCCAGTTGTACTGCTATTGGCAGAAACCAGAGTATCCGTTGGTTTTATCTCCACTTTCTCCAGAGAGACGCCCAACTCATGCGCTACAACTTGCGCCACCTGTATATTTTTTTAAAAATTATTTTCAATAGCTGTGATGCCGTTTTAAATATATTTTTATTTATTTGGGAGGAAATTTTTATTGTTGTTAATCTGACCTTTGTATTCAGCCCTTGACCCTGCAAAAAGTATTACAATCAAGATTCATTCATCGTGCAATTCAAATGAAGGTTAAAAATCAAAAGGAGAAAGAAATCATTTTATTTAATTCATACCATTTCAATACCACCATGTCCAACACCCACAGTTCCATCTGAATGATAGATGACAACGTAAGCTCCAAATCTTTCTCCATAAGCTTGAGGATATCTCATTGGACATTCAGCAATTCCACGTTTTCTCCATCTATTCCGCTGTTCAGAATGTAACAATACACGGTTATTATTGGTAAAAAATCCAAGAAAAATCATATTTTTGATTAAACCTTATTTACCTGATTAAATTGGTTAACTGCGGCAATCCGTTCTTTTAAGTTGGCAGATGTTTCCATTTCCGTAAGAAGTTCAGGAATCAAATTTGGTCCTTCAAATGTTTCAGCTGGATAGGGAACGAGAATCTCATCTCCTTCTTGAATTAAATTGAGAAGTCGAATCTCAATCGGATCTTTATCCAGAGTATGAGCAATATGGTCCATAATTATCTCGGTAATTGCAACTCCTTTTACACTTCCTAAATAAGCCGAATAAATTCATGAACATTTTGATCAATATAGCTTTTTCGATACTTCTTGTGAATGTATGCACAAAAAGGGTTTTTTTATTTGACCTGGAGCCCTTGTCCATGTGTTTGGATGAGTATTTGTTGCCACAGCCCCACCGGTCAACTCCCATCCGATGCCACGATAACAGGACTGCATCATGAGAATTGCTGCAAAATCCGTTGTTTCATTTTGAAAAGCACCCGTATCACAAACAGCCTTAACATTCCACTGCTCAACTTTTCCATCATCATCAAAACCAACCTAACAAAAAATTTAAAAAAGAATGAGGATAATATTTTTAGTTTTTTCCAAAGATTTGAAAAAAAACTCAATGAAATTAAAATTATATATGATTTTGACTGATAACTGATAAGCATGGTAAACTTTCAGTTTTCAATACCTCATAATCCACTAAAAAGGGGAAGCGTTTACCCACGAGTTCCATATTTGTCTCCAAATCAATATTTACTCTCACTGGCTTATTAATCACATGACTAGCTAGAGCACAGGCCGCAGCTATTTGAGTAGCACGCGTTATTTTACATCCATAAGCACCGCCCAACCTTCGCACTTGAACATTAATTCTATGTATGAAATAGAAAATAAATTTCAAAGTATTTTTTTAAACCTTTTCTTAAATCCTTATTCAAAAACAGTGAAAAAACTCATACGTGTTAGTTTGGACGTTGAGGGCTTTTGCAATGACAGACTGAGTAAGATCCGCCCATTGAGTTGCTGAGTAGACATTCATACCTCGTTCATTAGGGTGACAAACTGTGATGTGTGTTTCCATTTGAATATGAGCTTGACCACCGATTCTAAACTGTCCAGAAATTGTATGGGCCGGAGCTTTGGGATTTGAAGCTGTTTCAATTTCAAAAAATTAATTGAAGTTTATTACCATTGAAATTTGAGGGATTCAACTTGAAAATCAACATGACATTCAACGCTAAAAGTTTATTTTATACAGTGCTTACGTTTAGGTCCTTTTGAAGTTTTCTTAAAAATTTGATCGTAAGTTCCTTCTTCCTTTAATTTTTTAATGGCTTGATCAAGTCCAATTACAGGTGGTTGAACGTTGGTGTACGTAGCTTTGACCAGTTTTGCTGCTTTTAAAGCTTTTTCACGATTATCCGCTACAATAAGTCCTAAGGCTTGGCCTGCAAAACTAACCTTGTCTTCAACAAAAATCTACAAAGAATAGTTAAAAGAGCTCTTATAATTTTGGTTTTCTACTGTACAATTTACAATATGTAGATATTATAAATTTATTTAATTCTTTTAGTAAAAATTTTGATAAACCTACAGGCTCAGGGTCAACACCACCAAAACCAATGTTATTATTTTCTCCAGGAATATCTGAAGCTTGAATAAATCTGACAACACCCGGAATCGCCTATCGAAATAAGGAAATTGTTTAGTTGACAACAAAATATTAAGCAAAAATCTAGAAATAGAAATAGTATCGAAAATCATATAAAACGGTCAATATTTTGGAAACTTATGCATACCAATGCAGCAGAAGGGTCCAAACTACTTAAGGTTGCATTAGCAACAGTAGATAAAACAAAGGCACCATGAAGTTCTCCAGGAACAGTTGGAATATCTGCAACATACTCAGCTTCACCTAAAAAATACCATAATAGAATCAGCATAACCCCTTCTTGTTTGTGCAAAAAATAAATTTGAGATCAATTTTTGTTACTTGTACCTGATACTTGTTGAGGTGCTTCTAATTTGGTGACTGGTTTATAAAGAGGTGAATCACCCTCATCATCATCAAATGTCTGTTCACCTCTCGTCAAAAACCTGGGTAGATCCTCGGCTCCAGTCAAGTTCAATGAACTCACCCTACCACCTAAAATTCCAAGGATAACTTTATAAAGTAGGTTTTGTGTGAGGCTTCTTCGATATTCGGCTGAAGCATCTGGAGGGTTGAAATCTGGAGTTATTTCACTCAATGCCGTCATTGCTTCTTGAAGTGTATCAAGTCGACCCAATTCTTTCCCTTCAAGAGCTGTTTCAGTTTGAACTGCGTGATACTGTAAAACAGAACATTTTGTAAATATTAGACATAAAAATCAAAAGTCAAAATGTACATTTTAAGAAATTTTTTACTTACGAAATTGGGGTTTATTCCTCCAAAAACAATTGACGGTTTTTCTAGAACTTTGAAATTAGCTAGTTCATCAATTTTGAAGAGAAAACCTGCATTCACATAGGCATGTGCATTTTGATGTCTCTTGGTGATCTAATTTTTAAAATGTGAATAAAATTTCACATAAAAAAAGGTGAATACATTGAAAACATGTTAATTTTTTTACTCTCGTCTAGTTTGTTGTTTACCTTGAAGCTCCGGAAAAAGTAATTTTGAAGTCGAGGCAAAGTTAAGGAAATGATTAATTTTCCAGTCATGTCCAAAGAAAGAAATTCCACAATAGTGTATGACTGAATATTCGTTGGGCTAGAAGCTACAAGAAAAACAGTAATAATATGAAAATAAAAGCATACTCTTTCAGCTGTAAATTTTTCAAACAATTCATAAGAAATTTCTCACCGATATTGATTTTTGCACCAACAGTTTCAAATAAGAGGAAAATATCCGATGGAAAATCCGGATGATCATGTTTTAGCATCAAATTCCCTGCCAAAGTTGCTGCCTAAAAATAGTCCAAACCACAATTGCAAACACAGTTACAAAAAACAAAAGTTCTTATAGGTGAAAAGGGAAAGAGATGTAAATAAAAATGAATTGCTCACATTTCTCACTGGAACATTTGCAACTCTTCCAATGTGTTTACTCATTCCTGCCATGTATTCAAACCCGAGGAGCTCACTCGAGGTCTGAAGAAACTGGATGGCAAAACTTAGTGTATTTCCTGCACCAAGGGTGACACTCGTTGTATTATTCGATGTCCGATGAAGATCTTGAATGTCATTGATATCCAGGAAAGCGGTATAAGGTCCGTCATTTTTAAAGACACCTACAGAGAAAGAATTAAAATAACACTGGAATCTAAATCACATTCTTGTACATAAAAATGAAATCTCCTCTCGAATAGATAATAGACTAAAGAAAAATACATACCTGTTCCAGTATTCCCGCCCACAACTCGAAATTTGATTCCCAAGGCGATGAATCGATTCAAAGCAGTAAAAGCAGAGGATAAATCAGTTGCTTTCACCCATTCCTCACCAGTGGCCAATTTTAAATTCACAGGAGAAATTTTCGGACTCGGGGAACATGAACTATTTCCACCGTTACCACAGCAACCACCACCAGGCGCTTTTCCATTTTTTCTCACTGGGCACGCAGTGCACAGTTCCTTAGAATTTACATAAAACATAATATTATACAAGTTTTATAGATTTAGATTTTCAAGTTTCATTTCATAGAAATTTTGTGCTGATTAAAAACTAAAGAGCAACAACATGTTTTTTTACCTCGATATCAACACATTTTGCTTTAATTTCATCGGATGCATCAACAGCTAAAGACTTAAAAGCATCTAAAATTGGCCGATAACCAGTACATCGACCTAGAAATTTAAAACAGATTTTAATGATGCACCAGTTTATTTTAGCTTATTGTATCAAAAGAAGTTGTACTTTTCTGCGTCATCCGATTACTTACAAAGGTTGCCATCGAAACTGTCTTCAATCTCCTGAGCTGTTAAATTCTCCTTGTTTTTCGTCAAGCTAAATTATGTATGCAATAAAATCTGAGCTTATCTGTCTTTTTTTATGTACTTTTACATGTACACAATACAGTATAAGTCAAAAACACACACAAGTGTAATAAAGAGGTAAAAACTTACGAGTACATATTCATGACCATTCCAGGAGAGCAAAATCCACACTGTGTCCCTCCAAATTGAACAAGTCGTTGTTGAATCGGATGATAACCTTCCTTTCGATTTCCAAGGCTCTCCACCGTCTCAATCTGCCAACCATTGCAGCTCAAAACTGGAATCAAGCACTGAAAAATCATGTATACAGAATTGTTCTTTGTAATGTCACATTTAAAATCCCATAAAATCATCTTCCTTCAACTTTAATCAATTATCAGGTCTAAATATAGTTGTTTAATCTAGTGTAGATTGTAAATAATTACAGAATTGACGGATCGGATGACATTTTCTCCAGTAATTGGATCCGTACTCGTCACCGTCACACAACACGCTCCGCAACCACCTTCACGACAACAAAACTTTGTCCCTGTCAATGCTGCTTCATTTCGAATGAAATCCACGAGTTTTGTCTCCGCGTCCAAAGTTGTCGTTATAGGATTAACTGAAAAGTTCATAAAAAAAGGTAGTTTTTGGCTACTAATATGTATTATAAAATATAAAATGCAAGAATAATAATACATTGTATGATGTATGATATTTTACTTGTATATTCCTGTCCATTGATGGAAAAGCTCACGATACCACTAGACATTTTTCACACTTCTCTGGAAATCAATTTCTTTTTTGTGATAAAAATTCAACCGTTCCTTTTTTCTCCACAGCCTTTTGATTTTTGTTGATTTCTTTAAACTTGTGGCTTATGACTGAAAATCTGAAAATAGTCGACTGCTACTTTTCAATTGAATAAAACTGTTGTAAAAAAAAGTAATGTATATTTATTATTTAATGGATCTACAATGTCTTTTTTAATGAAAGCTCTCTGTACTCGTTTTACAAAAGAACGTTTCAATCACAAGTTGGAAAAAACAATGAGAACAAGACGGTTAAAATAATGACTTTTTAATGAGGTGAGATGAGAGAGACGGTAGATTGAGAACCTCAGTGAACTTTAGAAGACTTTTGAACTGTAAAAATACATGTAATCTGAGATTACGACAACAAAATAACTCGTGCAGTAGATATGCATGTATATAATATTATAATTTAGCAAACTGACGGCTGGGAGCATGTACGGAAAACTTTGTAATGACAGTTGACAATTGACAACAAAAACTTATGTAATCAACACTTAAGTGAAATGATAATGAGACAATACTGAATTATAATATAAATATTATGTAAAATGCACTCTGAATTCAAGTTTACTCCCACTTTGCGACATAATACATAAAAATTCGAAACGCGAATATAGATTCGGAAATGCATACACAATAGCTCAGTCTGTTTATTTATAATAATTCTTCTATTGTGTCTGAAATCTGAAATATGAAACCGTCTCACCTTTATCTGATAATGATTTGGTGTAAGTACTTACTTTACCTCTCTAATTTATTTAATGTCAACTTGACCGTATGAACTTGTATGGCTATTATTATTGTAAAATTGGGGCGGTTTAATTATTTCTATTGTTTAATGAAAAGTGGGCGATAAATGACAAATAATGGATAATGGTAAAATAATCTCTACTTTGTCTTATCACGATATCATGATAGCATATAATACATTGTAAATATTTGCAATCCGCAATTAAAAACCACATAATATAAATAATCAATGTAAACATTCGAATTGCATAAACAAGCATAAACAGTTCCATTTGTGCGTTTATTTCCTTAAAACTGAAGGACATAAGGAAGTAAATAAGTCAACATTTTGAAACATTTGGAAATTCCAATTTTGTAACTGTATAAAAAAACGTAATAAGCGTAATTTTTGTTACACAAGTAACAAATTAAAATTCATCCATATCAAATCGTAAATCGTAGTTGGTTTTCATACAAATGAATTATACCATGCTTACAAAATACATGAAAATTAAAAAAAACGTTTCTGATTTAAAAACTAAAATAATTATAAAAAATATTTGCATCGTTAAAATTACAAATGCTTTAAATATGATAGGGCAGTTTTAGTTTTTAAGTACCGTGTACATAAAAATTAAAAGTGGAGTAAAAAGAGTTACAAAATAAGTCATAACTAATACATCGTTTAATTGAAACGTAGACTGAAGTGTAAATTTTCCCCTGAATTGGCTGTGCTTGTTGTTGTGGTCATTTGGTCACTCATATTTGTATTAGAAGTACTACTATTACTCGTCATGTCGTTGTAATAGTCCATTGTACTATTATTATTATTATTCTGTTGTGTATCAAGTTGAGATGAAGATTGAGCATTGTCGGAAGTCGTAGACTCAGGATGTTGTTCTAGAAATTTGAGTTGAGCTATTGCTTCTAACCGAGCTTTCTTTCTTTGATTTCGAAGGCGCATACTGGCGTTGAATTTCAGTCTTTTAAATAAAATAAAAAACATCACATTACATTTCTTTTTTCTTTTCATCTTGAAAATCATAATTATATCATAAATAGTTTATGGATAAGAGTATTCATTTAAAAAAGTCGTTAACTATACATACCTTCCCTCTTCTGTATGAGCTCGACGATAATGCTCACCCAAATTGGAATTTCTCTGTATCAAAATACAGAATTAAAACGGTCATAAATCATGATTTTCGTGATTCCACTCTAATAATATATGATATAATGTATAATGTAAGATAGAAATACAAAACGCTGGAATATGATGAGATTACCTTAAAACCTACAAAAAAAATGAAAAAAGAACAAATATATTATCAATATACATTATATTGTGCTAAAGGATGATTTAGTATTTATTATTACTATTTTGTGTGTTCACTTACTTTTACCACAGGCATCACAATAGAAATTTCTCGATTCCGTATGAACAAATTCAATATGGTGCTTTAGAAAAACAAACAAAAATATACATAATCAGTTAGTTGTAAAATTAATAGGAAAAATATGAAGTATACGTCCTCAATTTTCATGCAGTAAAAGGTAAAAGTACGAGACATACCTTCAGATTATGGGCTTTTTGGAAACCTGTAAAATAATCAAATACTTATTATTTCAGTGTATCACAAAATTACATGAAAAAATACAATTTATGAAAAAACATATTGTTTTGTTTACTTACTTTTTCCGCATTGTTCACATACTAAAAAAAAATGTGAAATAGACAATTAAAACATGCATAAAGTTTAGTTACTGTTTTCTTGTTATAAAAAGAATGCTTAAAAAAATCTTATATATTAATTTATTGAGTACATACCAAGTTTTCTATTTCCAGTTTCACCATGAAAATCTCTCTTGTGATTAATTAATGCTGGGAACGTAAACATCTCAATATTACACAAATTACAGACTGTAGTCCGAGTTGCCTGTACTTTCCTCCTTCTTTCCCGTTGAAGCTCAATCCCCCTTTTCCTCTGCTGCATAAACTTTGTAAAACCTTTTGTATTTGGTGTGAAGAAAAAATATTTAAAAAAGAACATGTATGAAATTTAAATCCATAAATAAGCATATTAAATTATATCTATTAATGAATTGAATATCTCAAATTGTCTGAATTTTGATTATACCTTCCTCATCTTGAGGGTGAATTTTCAAATGGACTCTGAGTGCATATTTATTTTTAATTATTTTTCCACACTCTGGACAAGGTACAGGATCTACAATTTTATCTTTAGTTGGTTTTCCTTCGTGTCTGGCACCAACATGAAATTTCAATGCGTAGGGATTCTTTGTTTGATATTTACAACCTTCAACTGTACAATAAATGATTTCCGTCCACTTGTGACTTTTCAAATGAGCTGTTGTTTAAAAACAAGAAAAGAAAAAAAATACTTCAATAAGTATAATAGTTAAGTAATAGGTAATAGGTGATAGTAAATCTTATTCATAATATCTACAAATTAAAACCTGTGTAGTCGTCTTTTGCTCGGTATTCTTTACTCTGTAATCCATCTTTCTCACATAATTCACATTTGAATGTTGGTAAAGTTTCTCCTGGTTTTAACGAATCACATGAGTTTAAATGACACTATTGAATATAAATCAAAAATTAAATTATTATAATTATTCACTTTTAGTTTCACTAAAATGCTTTATAATAAAAACATAGTCCTAAATGTAAATAATTGTATAAATACTCAGTAAAATATACTTACGGAATGTGAGATTTTTGATGCAGAGAGTCTTGCACACTTTTCACAAATGATATTTCCAGGTTTAAAATGAACATCAAGAGTATGTGAATAACATTGTGCTGGAGTATCAAAATAAAGATCACAATGCCTGTAATGAAAAATTGTAATTTATTATTTTTAATTATTATAATAGCATATTATGTTGTGCATCTCATAAATATTTAAACAAAGTTAGTCATTAAATCAAAATGTACCAGCATGGATTAGGGTATTTTGTTTTACGACGTCGATAGGTAAGTTCAATTCTTCTCCTTTGCCTTATCTTTACAGTGTCCGGTTTATAAGGTTTCTTTTCTGCTTCACTCTTCTTTTGAAAAGGCTTTTTACGAACATATTTACGTTTAGTTTTGGAAGTTGATGTACTACTTGACGTTTTTAAATCTGTAGAGTCATCTTTTATTTTACCCATAATTAACAAAGAAACAAGAATAAATATATTATAACATTATTTGTCTTTTCATAATTTGATAAAAATATATTTCAAAGTTGGGATAAAAGTAAAATTTGTTTACCATCTTCTTCCGAATTACTTCCATCATCATCTTCAGGCATAGAAATATCGACATCATCATCATCGTCGTTGCCATCATCTTCATCATCATGATCATCTTCATCCTTATCATCATCATCATAATTTGGTTCTTCAGGGCTAAGATTTTGGGTCACATTTTCTTGAATTTCGACTTTTGGTTTATGTCCTTTTGGTTTATCTGAAAATTGGTTAATTTTGAGATTGGAAATGGCTTCTTGAGCTATTGGATCCTTTTCAAGTCTCTTGACATTCTAAATTTAAAGACACGAATAAAATTATTATAATCGAATATTTATAGTACATATTATACTAGTATCATATTTACACACACTTTTACCATTTAAAAAAGGTTTAGTTCAAAAGAATATTAGTATGTATGTATACTCACCACTATCAAATTCTTATTACTTTCTTCTTTACGGAATAAAGTAGTAGTTTTTCTACCGCTCCTACGATGATTGATATCTTTTGGTTGTGGATTAACATTTAATATAGCTTCTGCTTTAATTTTCCGAGTAACATGTTCACCTTGAATACAATTATCCAGTCTATGTATTTCCTTTGCTAATAGAGATTCTAAAGTTCTTAGTTGATTAAAATCCTCATAGAACTTGTGTAGATTTGAAAATACTTCACAACAATTACTACAAAGTTTAATATTTTCATTGGAATTCCAATCTATACCAGAGTCGAATAATAAATTTAGATAATTTAACTTGTAAATTGAAACTAGAGATTCTGATAGGTTTATTTTAAGGTGAAAATCAGTTATAAATGTGTCTGAATAAACAGGTTGACAACAATTAACACAGGAGTCATTAAGTGAATCCGCCTTTTCCATGACAATGACTTCCGGTTGACTTAAATAGAGGTGAGACAGATATTATGAACCTAGAAAATTATCAAAACACAAACAATAATTATTATATTTACATTTTCCACTATCCACTATCTTAGATATTTTTACTTATTTTGTATGCATGTAAAAACTTCCCTACCAACAAGCCCCCGAGAAAAACACGAGTTTAACTCGTGTGAAGTTCACGAGATCACGTGGTTTACTCGGTGTCAACTCGGTGTTTCCGCTAATACAAATGTCCGCTGAATACACACGTGTTTTTTTCACGTGAAAAACACGAGTGCTTTTCACCAGTTTAGTCCTAGTTATCACACGAGTTTAACACGAGTTTAACTCGAGTTTTAGATATTTAGTAATAATTTTTTATTA
>JABASP010002107.1:0-22684 GCA_019776565.1 Sminthurinus signatus | reverse complement strand
ATTTTTGCAATAATTATTATTTTAGTTATATTTCAAGTATGACATTTTAATTTTTTACATGGTTGTAATAAAAATAAATATATATATTTAATCTTTTTATTTGATTTTTTGTTTAAAAAAAAAATAGATATTTACAACCTCCTGGACAATGGTTAACATGTAGTTTAGAGTCTAGAGAATTGTTAGGTCTTTGTATGAAGAAACTTAAAGGACTTAATAAAGTTCGACTAGTTGATGCTGGTTTCATTTGGACAGAACCTCATTCAAAACGTATTAAAGTAAAATTAACTGTCCAGGCTGAAGTTTTGGGTGGAGCTGTTCTTCAACAAGTTTTTACTGTTGAATTTACTACTGTTTCTCAACTTTGTGATGATTGTCGTCGAGCGGATGCTAAAGATTATTGGAAGTCATTGGTAATAAAAAAAAATTGAGTTTTTATTTTAAAATTTAAAATTATACTGAGTAGGTGTATAATATAATATTATAAGCTGCAAGTACAATAAATTATGGATGAAAGATTAACCCATCTTTCTTCTTCTCCATTATTAATAGGTTCAATTACGTCAAAAAGTTCAACATAAGAAGACATTGTACTATATTGAACAGTTGATTTTAAAACACAATGCTCATAAATTGAGTAACGGAGTCAAACCTCATCATGGTATGTAAATTATGAGCAATAATAATAACAATAATTAATAATGCCTTTTTTACAGTAAAAATTAAACTTCAGAAACTTTTTAGATTTTTTTTTACATATTATATACATCAACTCAATAATAAAAAGACATTATTTAACTTTTTATTTTGTGACATTTTTTTTTTATAGATGGGCTTGATTTTTATTATTCAAATGAACAGAAAGCTAGAAAAATGGTTGAATTTTTATCTCAATTTCTTCCATGTCGATATCAACATTCAAAAAAGCTAATTTCTCATGATACACACAATAATACTTACAACTATAAATTCACGTACAGTGTTGAAATTGCACCAATCTGTAAAGATTCAGTTGTCTGCTTACCTACTAAAGTAGCTCATCAACTCGGAGGAATTGGTCAAATTTGTATTGTTCATCGTGTCACTAATACTATTCATTTAATTGATCCAAATACTTCTCAAATTGCGGAAATAACAGCACAAACTTTTTGGCGTGATCCCTTTGGTACTTTATGTACGGATAAAAATTTGACAGAATTTGTAGTAATGGAAGTAGAACCTATGGCTAAACGTATGAAATTTAGTGGACAAGGAACCATTTCTAAAAAGGTATGTCGTTTTTTTTAAGTTTTAAGTTAAATTTTAAGTTATTAAGTCTTTATTTTTGTTACTCGTATTTTGTATTTTTTATATCTTATCTATATATTATTATTCAATTTTACACAGATTCATAAGAATTATTATAAAATCATAATAATATTATTTACTCAATTTGTTTTATGATTTATGATTTATCGTAGCATATTCCTGCCGATGTATATGTTGTAAAAGCGACTGAAATGGGAGAAAATCCAATTCATTGTAGAACTCATTTGGGTCATATTCTCAATCCTGGTGATACTGTTCTTGGGTGAGGATGAATGAAACAAAGTTAATAATTTAAAGTATTGAAGTATGAATAATATCTAAAAATCAGTTCAGAGCAATAATAAATGTATAATAATATAATATTGAATGTAAAATTCACTCTCGATTTCTTTTGTTATCTTTTCTATCATTTTTTGTTTGTTTGTGTAAAAGGAATGATAAGTTATATTTTTCAAAATAATTTTGATACAAAATTTATAAATAATTATTCTTTATATTCTACTTTGATTATGCAGATTTGACATGAGTAATACGAATGTAAATGATCCAAACTTTGATAAAATGAAGCCTGAAGCGATTCCCGATATAATTCTTGTTAAGAAAGTTTATGTGGATCAAAAGCAAAAACGTAGATGGAAACTTCGTCACTTTTTACCTACCAATGACACAGAAAGCGTCACTAGGTATACTTTCAAACTACATTTTTAAAATCTAAAGAAAACAATGGACATATTTTTTGTTACAATTTTTTACAACATGAACCATAAAGAGAATTTAAATGTTAGAATAATATGATAGAAAGAAAGACTTTTCATAACTATGTTTTTGTATGTTCTGTAGGGACTATGAGGACTTTCTTCAGGATCTTGAACAAGATCCTGATTATCGGGAAGGAGTTAATATTTACAAGGATTCCAGAGTAGCAGTGAATGATATGACAACAGATGATGAAGGAGATGTACCAAAAATTGGCCTTGAAGAAATGTTAGATGACCTTAATTTAACGGAAGCAGAAGATGAGCAAGATGAAGATGGTGATGATGAAGAAATGGATTAATCATGTGGATGTTTTGGTTGAAGTAACGTTGAGTTTTTAAATTAAGGTTATAGGGTGGAAACAAATTATCATAATATGAATTTTAAATCCCTATAATGATAAAATTGTTTTACTCATTCTTCATTCTATCTAAGTACATAATATTACATAATATTATTCCTTTTACGTATAGTTTGATTGCAAAAGATGTAAGTACTATAAGTACCGTATACTTTTCTTTTTTTTAAAAAAAGGTAAAAATATTGTAAGTCGTATCATTTTTTCGCAATTTAAAATTCATTCCGTAATAAGTAATAATAAAATGATAATAATAATAACTGGTTATGGCATTTTGTTTTGTTATAAAAAAATATGTTAAAACACGTTTTATTGTTATTGAAAAATAAAAGGTTACCTATATTAGGTAAACTAAAAATTATCAGGATTCAGATTTAACAATACTTTTCATGACATCACAAAAACCATTAACAGTACAGGCATGTAATATATAAATTTAAACAAAAACTAAAAAATTTAGAGTAGTTATCTAGTGTGTACCAAAAGTACCAAAGTAAAAATATAGCGCATAGTTGTAGTTTTATCCATTAATACCATATTATGTATTTAAGACTTGTGTGTTTTCTTCAATTTCTATCCCAAGATTTTCCTATTTCCTGTAGATGGTACGTTGATGTGTACATAGTACATGCATGTACATAATATGGTGTTACAGGCCTATGGGCCATTATCATCATTGTAAACTTCAAGTACGTAAAAAAATGTTAAAAGGGAAATACTAAACTTTTCCTCTCCTCTTGTACTTTATTTTGTATTGTGTTTTGTGTGTAAAGTTGTTAAGGTTTGAATTTTTGAGTCTTTCGTTTTTTCTTAAAGTTTCATTGAGAATCATCAATCATGAATAATAAATTATTAGATATACAATAGAAAGAAAAAAGGGACTTTAGAAAAGGCACGGAGAAACATTACGTTTTAAACTTTCATTCGATTTAGAAGAAAAATAAATTCTCCTAAAGCAAATCCTCCAAAATGCACAATGCATTCTGACAAGTTCACCTTGCAGCAATGTGAGCTTGTCACGAAAACTTTAGGGTTTTTATTTCCGTATGTACGTAAGCCAGAGAGAAATTGAGAAAAATATGTGGCCTTATCGAAAGATTCTTGCATGTGTATTTAGATACTTATTTATTTATTTTCTTTATTCTTCTGTATTTTTAGAAATGGCCGAGTTTTCATCTCCTTTGTACACAGTGTACAGTACATTAAATAATAATCTAATATGCTTCTTACTTTTTAGGAAGCAAAGCTGAGTATTTGTTAAAGAGTTTCTAGGTTGTATACGGATCCTTTTACATACTAAATATCCGTATATTCTATCGTAAATAAGTAAATGTACATCTATGTATATTAGTTTTCAAAGAAATAGCATCTTTTGTTGTTTTTGACCTACTTTTCCACTTTTATACGCGTGTCTTTGTTTTGTAGTGCAAGTACTATTATTATTTATATTATTAATGACGTAAATAATATTATAGTCAGTTTTAATCTGCACTTTCCTTTTTTGGTTATATAAAACAACTAAAACTTATTTCATATCTTCTATTTTCAAATGTTTCACATAATATGCAAGTTACATGAAAATAATTTTGACATTTAACAATCCACGTGTGTCATGATGTGTTAATTGATCTTGTTTTCATCTTTTACACATTCAACGTGCAACAGGTTTAATTATTAAGAAAACATTTTCTTATTTTCCGCTCTTGTTTTAAAATTCTCAGTACAAGTTGTAGGTTGTAAGTATATTATCTAAAATTTCACTCAACACTCGTATTTACGCGTGTAAAGGGATAAGTCATGCGTAACAATCATAATGCATAACAAATGTGCCTTTACCTACTCAGGAAAAAAGGAAAGCGTGCCTACATGCTTTCATTTTTCTGTGGAGGACGTTTTGAGTTCAGAGGCTTGAATACGTGGGCGATGAGAGGATAGAAAATAGACTTTCCAAAAAAAAATCTCTTGAGGTTCAAAACAGATTATGTGGAGGAGTATAACATATTATTATAATATGAATGTCATAGTTTAAGTAGAGATGGGAAAGGCAACATTATTCATCCTGCGTGGGGATCACAGTTTTCTAAGAAACGGTGCACTGTACTCAACACTCGACAGAACATGACACGTCCATCATACTTTTATACTATAGATATTTATTTTCCACTCTATTGTCTCTACTTCGTTGAATTATGTAAGTATTAAGTATGTATTATTTTATTTCCCTTCCTTTCTCTTCCTTAAATAAGCCACCCACTCCTTTTTCAATCCTATTGGTACGAAGTCTAATAATAATGATAATAATACGAAATTGTTCCAGACTCCAGACGGAAAAGCATTTCACAGATTTAAATCTTTTTATGACTCACATAATAACATTTTCTAATCTTTTGGCACATTTTCAGTATTACCAATAAACAATAATTATGTTTAATAATAATAATTATTATTGTTGCTCAGAATTCGCAAATAAATGTCACCCCTCCTACACAAAAAGATTAGTAATTCTGTTTTCCTCAGAATTTGTTGAAAAAGTATTTATTATTTACTTTTTTTACAATTTAGATATTTTGAGCAACCTTGTTTGTGAATATCTGTTTTTGATGCCTGTATCATGCAAGTGAAGGGTTCACACTATCGAGAAAAGAATAATAAAATATTAATCCAATTAGTCAATTAGTAGTAATGGGATTTTAGTTATGAACAGTACTTACAGTAGTAAAGCTCTCGTCTCTCGTGCATAGAAAACAAAAACAATCTTATACTGTTTTTCGATTAATAACATGAGTGTTTTTTCTGTATATTTTATACTTTCACCTTTCTTTTTACCTTTCTATAAAAAACGGTAGAATAGTGAAATTCGGAAGAAAACAAAACTAGCAAGAAATAAAAAAACCTAACATACTTATTATGATTTTTTATGGAATCTGAAATAAAAAAAGAGAATGGAATTTTTCAATGGAACAGAGGAAACAATCTGAAAAGAAGGCCAATATCAATATCAAAATAATCAGAAGATGTAATACGTAAGTTTGCAGTGTGTAGTACATGGAATTTGATGAATCTGGAAATCACTGGAACTGGAACTAGAAAAATAAAGTATGTAGGTCAAAAGGGAATATTATAGAGAGAGGAATTCCGGATTCCAAATTTTTCTATCCACATCAGACATCACGTAAAAATATTTGTTTTTAGAGCTCATAAAGAATGAGCAACGTGAGCATTCCTCTACATAATAATACAATATGATCCTTATTATTATTCTTATTATTATGTTTTCGGTGTTCTACACTAAAACATAATATTATATATTATTCATGATGAGGAACGAAAGCATAAGTGGAGTATCACAAAAAGTAGTAGTCAATTTCACTAGTTTTTGTGTGTTGAGAGTTTGGAGTTGTGTGTGCTGTGTATTGTGAAACTCTGGAGTCTGGGAGGAAGTGAAAGGACAAAGGAGTGCAAGAAAGCTACGTGATCTTTGATGGGATTCATTTATCTACTTTCATCGCCATTTCAAACTGTACAATATACTAGTACTGGTTGGGTTTCCTCTCAAGTAGTGGATTTGTTAATTGCACGTTTTGGCAGGGAAGTATCTATAATTATTATAATTATTACTAAGCATACCATGTATCATACTACGTGTACCGTAATATTGTATAACTACATATCATGTATAAAAGTACATCTATGTATAATGTATAAATGTATATATTGTACTCTTTTACTCATACGTCTTTGACTCAACACTCAACATTGAGCACTGAGCATTGCTGAAAGAGAAAGTCTAGTTGGACAAATTAACTGAAAAGCGACGAGGAGGGCGCGGAGGATGGAGAGATCGACATTGATGAAATGAAATGAAATAGGCTAGAAACTAGAAACTACATGGAAACTACCAACTATAGAAACTAGAAAGTTGCTCGTATGTGAGACTTTGATTTGGATTTCGGTTTCGGTTAACAGTTACCAACACAAGGTATAGAAAGGTACAGAGTGCGGAATACAGAATACAGAAGACAGCCTCGATCCTCGATACCACGGAATACGGAATACACAGGACGGGATAGATGGATGACGGCAGAGTTTGTCCTTCTTCATGGTTCATGGTCATGAAGGTTTTAAGGCAATTTTCGGGAATTTTCGTGCCTCATGCTTTACGATTTGGAATTGGAATTCCATTATACATCTACTTTATACTGTAATACAAAATACAAACGTGTACTTTATGCTTTTTATGCTTTATGTAATACGTAATATACGTTGTACTGTATACATAGTACGTAGACTATGACTACTATTAAGACTACAGTTAAGACTTTGAGAGAGCGTGTGATGCACTAAAACTAATATGATACAATTCAGGGAAAGAGAAAGTGGGGAAGCCAAAAACCAGTTGCTAGTTACTAGTTGCTATACATACTCTGAATCCTGAATCCTGAATGTAGGTTTCTAATACTCTTAAAAAGACATGCTCTCTTTTCCCTTTTCTCTTTCCTCTTTCCCATGCTTGTTTTTCCGCCCCTTATATTTCGATAAACAATGTGCATGTATGATTGAGAATCCAGCACTGAGTATATTGAATATTGAACATTGAGCATTAACGTTGAGGATATTATAGACATTAGACGTATACAGCGGAGGAAAATGTACATGATGAAAAATAGGAAATCTAAATCTGGGTAGATCTCTCTCTCTCTCTCTCTCTCTCTCTCTCTGTCGTTCGAGGAATTTACTCGGGTATTCAGGCTATGTTAAATGAATCGTGCTTCCAACAACATGAGAATGTCGACAGTCTTTTATATTATGTAGTCTACAATGTAGAATGTACATTCCACTCGTGTGCAATGTACACACATGTAAAACACATAATAATAATACACATGGTACACTTACCTCAAATATCAAGGGTAAGCTCAATATTTGATATTTGATGCATTTTATATTGGAAACTGTATTCTTTTAGTATTCAGTGCTCAGTATAAAGTATAAAGCACATAGTAAATAGCACATAGTATATATAGTACATCTTACATCTTATATGTGGTCGTAATTCGTAATTCGAAATGGGAAAGAGGAAGAACAACAAGGTCGATATTCTCATCAACTTTCCAATTTTTAGCCGTAATATCCTTTGGAACTTGGAACTTTGGAAATAGCAAACTATTTCATTTCGAAACTCATGGTTCATGATTCATGATGATGCACGAAATCATGCCCATATCTACATTTAGCTATGGCTTATGCATTATGTGGATATAACACATGTTCTATTTAGTTTTTAGTGGATTGTACACTGTACATGTGTTAAAAATTGAGATTGGAATGCTGAATGCTGAAGAGCGGAGAGATCCAACGTCCAAAGTCCAAATTGAAACTTGTGATAAATTAACTACATAATTCTGCTCCACATCCTTTACATTCCACACCATTCTATGAATATAATATGACCTACTAAAACTACATCCGAGTCTCCAGTCTCCAATGTTGACACTTTGCAGTGAATTTTATCCTGTAGGCATAATAAAGCTAAAAGTATTAAGTTGAGAATTAAATAGGGGTATTATGATCGAATGTCGAGGATCGAGGATCGAGGAGTTGTAAGTCGGAAATTGAATGTTAATTAAGGAAATGAACCATTTTATTAGAGTCATGACGAGTGTTGCTTGCTGTTTCTTGTACCTATAACTATTAACTACACTGTACATTTTGTACATGGTACAATTACGCCATTTCAATTTGCTAAAAGCTAAAACGTTTTCAAAAAAAAAGTAAAAGTAAAGTCAATAACATGTGCGGTACATAGTACATAGTATATACTATATTATACTATATTCGTGTTTACTTAGTTGATTCAATTGTTATTGTTACGCATTTTTGATTTTTCTTGTGACTCGTGAATAGTGAATGGCACACAAGACGCAAAGCACACATTGAAATACAATTCGGTAAAAGAAGAACATTCGGTTGTCGAGTTGGTTTTAGAGTTGTCGAAAGAGAAAATAGAAAAGAAAAGGACTTGTGTGCTTAAAAGTCCATGAGAAAGGAGAATGAAGAATGGAGCGGAGGAGACCGGAGGGTTCATGCTTCCCTATCAGAGTGTGTACATTGTACACATCCAACTTGTAGAGTTTTGATAGCCTAGATACTGGATACTGGATACATGTTACACATATTATACACATAGGAGACACACGAATGCAGTAGGTGAGTTTAGTGTTGAGTGTTGAGTTATAAAGCACAAGAGAGAGAGAGAGAGAGATGGAGCATGTACGGTGAACAGTCAACATTATGGTATATTGTATGTAATGCACAGTGTACAGTGTACAGTGTACATTGTACATGATAAGTGTATTGTATTGTACAAAGACGACGAAGAAGAAGAGGAAGAAGAAGGAGCGGAGAAAGACGAAGACGGAAGCTTTCCACTTTCCACTTTGCAAAAAGAGAGGAAGAGAAAGACTTTTTGCCTGGATCTCTGTTATTGATTTCCCTGGTTTGCCCAGCAATGATGTGCAACAAGTTGGTTGTGTGTGGTGTGTCTTCCTGCCTCCCTCCCTCCTTGTCTGTGGCTCTCATATCTCGCGTTCTGGAAAGTGGAGCCTCGAGACTGGAGACTGCAAACTGGAGAATGGAAAGTGGATATGAGTTTCCCTTTTCCCTCTTCTCTTCTCTTCTACTGCTCACTGCCGACTGCTGTTCTGCATGTCTGGATTTTGGATTCTGGACGGCTGTCTACTACCAACGACCAACTATACCAACTACCTAGTTTCTACTCCTTGCTCCCTCCTGCTGCACATGGACTTGCAAACCAAACCAGACCAAATGACCAACAAGAACATGTACAAATTCAGTTGACTTATTTCAACTTGTCCACAGAAACTTTTAGCTCCCTTTTCTCTCTACGCTATATGACGAATATTTCGTTGGGTACATTGTACAATATATTGTATGTACAAAATTTGGATTTTACTATTTATTTTTTATTTATTGTGTAATATCTTGGTCAGCACATGAAACATGAAACATGAAAGATGGAGAAAAAGTGAGAACCAAAACGTTATTCATGTTTCTGTCCATAATCATCCATAACCTTTCAGCTTTCAATTTTCAGCCCTCTTTTTTACCACAAGAAATCCAGAATCAAGAGTCAAGAACCCTGGGACAAATTTTATTCCTCGTTCATGTGAAACATATCAAGTCTCAAGTGATTTCATGTGATGACCAGACTTGTCACTTGTACATTGTACACTGTTAAATAAATTGACAGCATATTTGCATATATCCTTATTTCATTTCATTATCCATTATTCACCCAGAAAGTAGGATGTAGAAACTGGAGGCTGTCTCTTGACTCTTGACTCTTGGCTTTTCATAAATAAATTACGATATTTATTATTTATTATTGATCGGAGCATCAAAAGGAGTTTCATTTTGTGTGAATGGGAGAAAACGTCCACTTATATTTGACATTTGACATGAGACATGAGCATTCTCAATTCTCACAGGAAATGCAGGACACGTCGCATGCAAACAAGTATTGTAAATTAACAAATTTATTTTATAAAACTTAATGTGATATTCATGTTTTGCATTATCATTCCATTGCAGCAGAGAGAAGAGAGGAAACAGACCATTATAAATTGTAATTGTTTAGACCAGTAACTAAACATTGAGAAAGAGTATACGAATTGTAGAAATTTGGAACTGGTATTATTTAAAATGGGACTAACCATCAGAAAGGACGCCCGTGGTCCACATTTGAAATGTATTTAGTATTTACTCTATTTACACATTCCACATTCATCCCAACACTCAACGCTGCGTATAGATTATGGTCTGTTTACTTCTATCACCTCCATCGTCATCGGCATCCATTATTATTTACTGCCTACAATGGAGAAACTCATTGGACCAAATAAATATTCCCAGGATAAAACACGAACCATGCACACAACAAACAACTGGAACTGAACAAAACACACAACTCGGATTAATTTTTGGGAGTGAATACGGAATGGAGACCAAACCACAAAGAGGGTCAAATGAATCAATGAAATGATGCTTCAACCGGAGACTGGAGGGAAACGGACCACCTCATTTGTAACACATAAATACGCATACGTATAGGTGTGTAAAATAATGGAATGAATCCTCATGATTAGAATGCCGAATTTCCAGTCTTGTAGCTTTCTCGTTCTGCTCATCCATTCAACATGTAAAATACTTTTGATGATTAAAAAAGTTTATTAGTGTATGCATCTAACGGACATTTTTGAAACTCATCGTCGGAGTCATCTAGTGGCAAAAGTTTTAAACTCAGTATTGGCGCCACCTACCGTTCTCATTTAAAACTCATTACAAGCGCCATCTAGCGCCGTATCTTTTAGATTCGATTCCGACGCCTGAAACATTTATACTTTTAGGGCGTTAAGAAAATTTTAACAAAATGCCAAGAGCTTTAAACTGTATTCAGTATCCAATGCTCAGTATTTTTTACTATTTATTTACATAGTTTACAACGAACACGAAAAATGTATGGACTGTCGTGTCACAATCTATTTTCTATTTTCTTTAGTATTACCAAATTTTAGGAGCATGTTTGTCAGTATTATAGGTATATAGGTTTTTACATATAAAAAGGTACTTGAAACACTATACACTACTACAGAAATTAGTTCTGGAAGGAGGTTTTGCAGATACTCTCCTTTCCAATTTCCACATCTCAAAAGCACACACGTTTGCAGCCGGTATTTCCTATTTCCTATTTTGTATATGTGTGTGTGGAATTGGAGCGTAAGTACCTACTACATACATACACTATACGCTAGACTCTGTTAATTTTTGCAGTAGCTGGAGAGAAGTAGAGAGATAGGATGCGGGTTCAGGCACTGGAATTAATACATGTTCAAAGCATATAAAATGAGCAAAGTTGTATATTGAAAGTATAACTAGTACCTACGTTGTGCATTGGATGATATATTATATTGTCTATTGTATATTGTATGGAATGCAGCATGTAGGATGTGATAGAAGCTGAAAAAGATAGTATAATAATATAATATAATAATAAAAATAATAAATGTGTATGTGCTCTTCTTTAATTTCTATACAAAATGTCGAGTGTGTATGTACGTATGCTAATGATAGTGGTATTTAGTGATAATTGATAATGCATATCAATTCTACTTTAATCCCCGCCTCCCGTCTCTAGACTTATCTTCACAGCACAAGGCACACGGCACAGATACTAATTCCCATATAATATGTCTTACGCACATACTCACTTTTAAATCATGTATTTATATTTTGTTATCTCGCACTACTTTCTACTTTCCAATTTGAGTATTATTTATTATGTGGATGATGTGAACTATCCGTGTATTGTGTATTGTGTATGGATCCTCATTATAATAATTATTACTAGTCATTTTATTTATAGAGCCTGTGTGCTTTGCGCTCTTCTCTTTTCTCACTATTCACCGTTCAGCGTTCGTCGGGAACTTTCGTTCCAGGTTCCAGTCATCATCCTCTTTTTGCCTGGAATCTTTAGTCTAAACGAGGTACATGATACATTGAAGCATGTTAAATAGTAAACGTGCACTGTGTGTATCTTGTATCTTGTACCGTGTGTTGCATGTGGACTAATTTTTTATCTCGGATTTCATGTGTGTCCCTCATTGTCAGAGTTAGTTTCCAGCTTCCTCCCTCTTCTTCCTTTCCTCATCATATCAGCTTCACTGTATCGAAGAGAGTAGATATGCTGTACATTAATTTATATACGCGTTTACACTTTATACGGCCAGAAAGAGAAAGCCAGGTTTTCATACTTTCGCTGCTCAGTTGTCTTGATGTTTTGTCAGGATGTACAATGTTCAATAGTGGAAAGTAAAACTTTCATCATTTTTATTCCAGCTCGTCTTTTCACTCCTTCCGTATCACTTTCAGTTTTAGTTTCAACTCTCTCTTTGCTAGTTTTAATTCTTGTTCTAATTTTAGTTTTACTTTTACTTTTAGCTTTGGTTCTAGTTCCAGTTCCAGCAGATGCTTTTTCCACTTGAGTGTCCATTGACATTGGAGCGTGTAGAGAGATAATATAGAGAATAGAGAATAGAGACGAGTGAGTGGTGAATAGGGCGTCTTTTTGTTTCTATGTATGTATATTTATTTTTGTTATGAAGCATGATCACATGGTTCAAATTTCAAATATAAGTTCATATTACATATACACTTGCACAAACTCACTGTGTATTGAACTGTACCTATTATTATTTATAATACCATATCACATGTTACGATATATATAAAGTTTGCATAGAAATTGCCTCTTTCATTTCTAATTTCTATAGAACGTTTATATTTTATATGGAACAAGAGAAAGGAAAAAGCTCCTTTCTGGAAAGTAGACGAGGAAAAAGGATGAAATGATAGATACCGTGGTGAAAGCGTCTTATTCAACTTTCTCCACAGTTTGCGTTCCCATGCTCCATACCAATAGAATAAAATACGAATGCGAATACGAATAGGAATACCAGTGCTGAGGCATAGTTCAGAAGGAAGGGTGAAATGATGGAAAGGAGGAACAGACGGATTCCGATTCCGAGCAGACTGCTCCCTGCACAACTGATTTGGGAATTGTAAAAGATATGAAGGTGAATGCATCAAAACAGAAGTAGAAGTAGAAGCAGAAGCAGAAGCAGAGAGAGAGAGAGAAATGCCAGCAACAACAGAGGCAGACAGATAAATACAGGAAACCCACAGAGACAGAGACACAGAACACAGAAAGACTGGCAGACTGGCACAGAAAACAGTGAGACTTGGACGATTTGAGCTCTTACTGACTTGTGAGTGCTGAATACTACAAACTACACAGTGTAATACAGTACAGTGCAATCATTCCCATTCGCATTGGAACTCGTTCTGATGTCGGTAGTCCGTAGTGCTGGAATTCTCCTCCATTCTACTCTAATAGTTTTACGAGGAGCAGACCCGACCCAGCACCAGAACCAGAACAAGAACCAGAACCAGAACAAGAACAAGAAGAGCATGTAGGGCCAAACAGGGACATCCCAACCTCCTAACATTCCCACTCACTCAGATTCAGGATTCAGGTTGAGGCTCACGGAAGAAGCGCAAAAGGCTTTCACTCTCCTTTCCTTCTTTCCTCCTTCCCTTCTTTCTCTTTGCGAAAGACCATCAGACGAAAGGAAAGGAAACCAACTACTACTTTGCTCCGTCCTCCGTCCCGGCTCCACTCTCTCGCTCCTGCTCTCCTCTCCTCTCCTCTTGTCTACACATTATATCACATTCCGTTGGACTGCGAGTCTAGAGTCTAGAGTTTGGAGTCTTGAGTCTTGAGTCTCCACTTGTTCCATTCCCCACGACTACTTTTAAAATTCACATTGTACACATCTTATATCTTGTCATCCTCGTTTTCGTTTTCCTTTTTTCCCCTCTTGTTCCTCATCCTTCTCCTTTTTTTTTTGTCCAACTTAACTTGTGCTCCGAAAATATTAAATATTATAAACACTAATCTATTACCCATACACATTATGTTATTATTATACTACTAAAGTTACCAGTAAAACAAAAAGATAAAAAGACATTGAACATTGAGCATTGAACAAGTAAAAGTAAAAGTGGGTTCACTGCATCTTTTTTTTAATAGAAATATTATGAAATAACAAAGGGAAAGGTTGAGTTGACTTGAGTTGCGAGACTACATAATATATACATATAAATGTGAAACGTGAAACATAATACTTGTATAAAACATGTTATTAAAATTTGAGTGATGAACTCTGCACTTTGTGCTCTTTGTTCTGTGTACAGTGTACATGTTACATTCTACTCTCAATTATTAGATTACGTATGCCCGTCATCTCCTCAAAGTGTTTATTCAGTATCTAGAATCTAGTATCTAGTGGTAGCTGCTGTCTCTCTCTCTCTCTCTCTCTCTCCCTCGCCTGTGACTACCCATTTATCTATCTACTCCTTTACATAATTTATTAACATGTGTGTCTAGTGTCTACTCTCTACTCTCTGCTGTCTAATGTCTAACCCTGAACCACGAACCGTAATAAGTTTCTCCAGCCAACAAGAAAGTCAAACTTGCTAAAACCCTAAAAACTTACTCCGTGTATTTACTTTGTCTTAGTGCTCGAGTCTCGAGAAGAATCTAACATGTAATTTGGAATACCCAATGTCATCATCCCCTTTTACAACTATCCATTTAATAATAATAATTACAATATATTCAGCACAATGTGACTATAATATCGTCACCATCATCTTGTTCTTGAGCTTAGGTCTATGTTGAGGCGTCAGGTTAAAAGGGGACGCGGGCAATGTAATAATACAAATATCAAACTGCTTGTACTACACAATTTAAACACACACAAGTTTTGTGACTTATGTTAATAATTAATAATAATACTAATGTGTCCAAGAATCATGTGCGTCATTTGTGTTGTAATATAATTTACAATTTATGATGTATTTCCAATTTATGGGAAGGAGAACAAAAATTGACAGTTATTGTACAAAGTATAAAAAAGTTCATGTTGTCAATGGTGAACGTGTCAGTGTGTCAGTTACGTGGTAAAAAGTAAAAACCCCGGTTCTTTTAAGACAACAGGCAACCTTCTCATTCTCACAAACTTGATGGATTTCCTTTTTGTTTTCGGGATTCCTTACCAGTTAAAAGAGCTGAGTTGAGTTGAGGAGGAGTTTGAGTTATCCATTTTTCATTTTCCATCCATCGTCAAAGTTTGTACAGTGAATCCGGTACTGGAACTGGAACTGGAGGCTGGAGGCTGGAGGCTGGAGGCTGGATTATTTATCTATAGTATCTAACTGGAGGATCCAGGAGGCACTAATCGGTAATTCAGGGAAATTGAGGGCAAGAGCCAGAGCGAGTTGAGTCTACCTATCTCAACACTCAACATTCAACATATGAACGTGTGTATAAAGTACAACTAGTAAATAGAAACTGAGCGATGCGATGATACTGAAAGAAAGAAAGCCATACTAATTTACTGGAACGACGTGAACACCACATTCCATACAACATTGAAGAACATAAACATCATCACAACATCAATTCTCTTCTAGTCCCATCCACTTCCCCCTTTTCTTCTTCTTCTTCTTCTTCTTCTTCTTCTTCATGTCTTGAGGTAAGTCAACACTTTTCAGTTTTGAGCTTTGAGCTTTGAGTCGTTTTCACTTCCGCATTTACTCAGCACTCCTTCCTCGTCGATACTAGATACTAGATAGTACTGGATAGATACATAACGTGTAAGCAGTGAGTAAGGAAACAAGTAGATGGTGGATATCCATAAAATTTATCTGTGCCACCACAGAACTGGATCAACGAACAACGATCAAGGATCCAGAAACAAGATACACACTAACATTTATTATTATCTTCTACCCGTAGATTAGATGTTAGATATATGGACGTGATACGCAGTACAAGAAATGTAAAAGATAAAAGACAACACGGCTACATTACACATTATACGTGGAATCTGTGTGAATGTTTATCCGTCCATTTCAATTTATTTACTTTACTCTAGAACCTAAAACGTCTTGGTTCTTGGTTATTGGTCTTTACCATTTAAATTGCTATCAAAATGCTCACCCTATTTTTATTTTGTATTTCTACTTCCTGTTCCTCAGATTCAAGCTCACTTCAAACTTCAAACTTCATACACTGTAACGTGTAAAATTTCGAATGTTGAATATTTTTAAAACATTATGACTAAATATTATATTTTAAAAAAGCTTCACCAAAAATCATAGTAAAAATGTTTGAATTTTCCAGTTTGTTTTTTTACACACTTTTTACATTGAGGACAGAAAAAGGAAGGACAAAAACCAAAAAGGATATGCTATATCAAATATCAAATAAATCCAGTATCCAGTATAAATTCTAAGGCATAAATTCATGTAGATTCCAAAATATGTAGTGGAGTAATAAATGTGGATTTTAATGGTATAAAACATAATATTAACAATATGTTTGTAGTATATAGTACAGAATATTGTACAGATAGAAATTTCGGATTTTTTCATACCCCTTTTTAAAACATAAAAGACAAAAGGGAGTTTTACTTTTTTTACTTTTAATCTCGTATTTCTGGTCTATATGCACAAAGTACAAAAATTACAAAATATGGTAGTATACATGATAATACTTTAATAAATATGGAAAATGGACAAGCGTAACCGTAAACCGTAAAAGTCTTGGAGAGAGAAAGACAGAGGATGAAAAGTAAATAAAAGTCAGAATTTTTCATACATTTCATCATGCACATTTCCATTATATCATGTATAATATTTACTATTTACAATGTACCTACATGTATCCTATAATATAGTATAAAAAGATGTGTTTTGTTAAAAATAGGTAGTTTTTCCTAGTACAAATATCAATGTCATCCTGAAGGAAGGAAACCAAACAACCAAAACCAAAACAAAAGTGAACCAGTATTAGTTTGAGATTTGAGACTAGAGACTCTAGACTAGGCTTTTTATTTTTTATACATACGTATATGTATATTTACATGAAATTCATGACTCTTTCTTTTACTTGTTCTCCTTATTTTTTACCACATTTTCTCTCGCAGCTGAGTTTCTAGTCTCGAGTCTCGAGGGTAGAGACAAGAAAACGACGAGGATGAAACGGAGCTCATGGGTTCTTCATTCTCCATATTAAAAACAGTATGGAATCTTTTGCGGGGAGGAATGAACTAACCGAGGTCAAAAGTTACTGGTTACTGGTTTCATCGGTTGTTTGAGCATTCGGAAATACAATACATGTATTGTATAAACTTTGTATAATGACAAGCATATTATGCAGATTCCGTATAACATAGAAAGGAAATGAGTATGTTAGCATGTGTGTGTCAAAGAGGATGAGTATTGAGCATTGAGTACATCTGAGCGGAATCCGAGTTTGATTATAAAATGCTCATTTTATCCATAACTTTATCCATAATTTACAAACATGGGGTATAAAGGATAAAGGCTAGATTACATATGAATTTGTAGTTATGAAACCTGCATCCTGCCTTTTTCCATACACATCCATGATCGTGGATCATGGATGTGTATTAAAATGTAGAATGCAGAATCTGCATGTGTGGAAAATGACTTGATGTTTTTGACATACTGCTGGGATTTTCATTTCCATTTATGTGCTTTGCCCTTGTCACAGCCTTTTCCCGCCTGTCACAGCGATAATCACAGTTCATGATGATAACACACTCACACATTCACTTTCACTCCCACTCTTTTTCCATCTCATTTCCCATGTCCCACACATGGATTTTGTACAATGTATTCATCTACTATTATGCAAAATCTTTATCTACTTTTTACTGTTGCCTCTCTCTCTCTGACTCAACTTGACTTGTTCATGTCCCATCTCATTCTTTACTTGATTTGTAATTTCACTACAATCCCAGTCTCTAATACTGCCATTTCTCTTTATACAATACTTATATTTCATACTCCAGATTAGACTTGAGCCAAAATTCCAAAATAATATTGTGTTGAGTGTTGGATGCATGTAAAATGTAAAATGAACAGTGGACAATGAACAATGTCAATTATACAATGTGAATGCATAGGCAAAAATGCCATAAAAAACCAAAGGAATTTTTATTCCTACAATTATTTTTATTCAACAAGATAAAAAACCTCACTTTTACTTGGTCATTTACATATACATATACATTTTACATACATTTCATGAGATTCGTTGTTCAATCCTAATAAATAAAAAAATTTTGAATAATATCATATTTTGTAACTTTGATTTAAAATTCAAAGTCTCAACTCCCTTGTCAGATCAGATCAGAAAATCTTCTGGTTTGTAATGGTGTAATAGTAATTAACGTCAAAGTAGTTGCTGAGTAATAAAAAAAATCCAAGATTTGACTTGAGTCAAGAATTCTGTAGAATGTGTTTTTCTATTATTTTTTTTTTAAATTACATACTTTTTTAACCCTTTGCCCGAGTACCAAAGTAGACACTAGATACTGTTTTATTTGTAATCTGTATCTGTACTTTGACTTTTGACTTTGACATTTGCATTTTGGTTCGCTGCCAGATGCTTGATGCCTCATGAAGTGAAAAATTCAATTTTACAAAGTTGATTTAGTTTCAGAGAAAGAAAGAAAAAAGAAAGAAAGTGGAGTTTAGCTAATGGTAAATTGACAATGTTAAAATATGAAATGCCCCAATATTAAGAAACATGAATAAAATCGATTTATGTCTGTCCAATTCATATATATGTTCCATCATCTATCGTGAATCATGATGGGAAGAGATTTTTTTTAAAGAAACGAAAGAAAGGCACCCTCCACAGTCCGCAGTTCCTTTCCTTTCCCTTCCCATTTCATATTTCTTCTTGTACGTAATGATGAACAATGAACAAGTATGGGTGGAATTTGTTGAAAACTTCCAGACTCCAAACCCAAAAACTCCAAACTAAATGCACACAGTGACACAGGTCTTGTTTCTCCTTACATGCAAAATTCAAAATTCAAAATGTTCAATATTCAATATTCTTCAAACTTCAAATGTTCAGCTCCATCTTTCTTATTTCATAAAGAATAAAGAGGAAAGAATAAAGAATAAAAAGAAGCTAGAAGATTACCGAATTTTCAACAATTGTATACACAAAGTACAAAGTCTCTTTCTCTACTTTTCTTCGTCTTGTTCTTGCTCTTCTTGTTCTGCGTAGGAAAAACGGGAGTTGCAATTTGTTCCAATTTGTATCAAGTGTATATCTACAGTTCTCAGAGGGATTTCATTTTTTTCAGATGAAATCCATGTAGTTTTGGTAGTTCAGTAGTTTGGTTATTCGGTGGGATTTGAGGGAGGTGAAAGCACCAGAGCCCCAGACAGACAAAGAGAGAGAGAGGATAATTGAAGGGAATGTTTTGTATTCTATTCTATTCTGTATTCTGTGTTCTATGTTCTATATTTTATACATTGACAAGACAAATCCAATCCAAAATCCTCTCCGATTTGATGACGATGGCGGATGGTGGTGATTTCTCCGGGTAACTAAAAATTCCCTTCAAGTTGCTCCATACTACAAACTGCAAACTACCCAATACGCACATGGATGTAGATGAAGCAACAAGGAGGACATGACAACTACGAGGAACAAGGACAGATGTATAAGTTATATCTGTGTAAATGTTGCATCTACATTGTACAGTGTGCATTGTACACGGTGCTTACACATAAGGAATATTTTATGGGATGGAACGGGAGGGAGCTGTGTGTGTTTGGAGTACGGTGTATAGGAATATATGGGTGAAAGAACAAATAATGAGGGTACGGGAATCCCCAGGGCGATCCTCCCAAACCAAACCAAACCAAGTCAAACACACAAACACACTCCAGAGACACAAAAGTTGAAAGAAGAGGAAAAATCCGACCGCAGCAACAACTAGGAGCAAACGGAGGCATCCGTATCCGTATCCGTACGTTTCTCTCTCTTCCCTTTTACAAAAGCAGTGCGTTCAAAGCCAAAAGCAGAGGAAAGGAGAGGAAAAGAGGAAGAGAGTTCATGCTCCTGGATTCTGGATTCATGACAATGCTACCGCGTACCTCGTGCTGTATCCGTCGGCCCGTACTATTTCATCTTGTGTCATGTTATGCCTGTTTTGGATGGATTTTGGATGTTGGATTTCCACTTGCTCAATCTCTCTTTTGATATTTGTTGAGTGGTTTTGTTGTAGATGTCTCCTGGTTTACAACCTAAAAACTACTGGCACTGGATTTTTTTTATTTTACATTTTAAAATTTTACGTTTCACTATTCTCCTGTCTCATGTCTCATGTAAATGCTCTAGTTTGAAAAAGTTTGAAAAATCCTCAGACTTTACACTACATTTCAATTTGTTGGAGGTCGGAGACCTGATGATTTAATCTCTAATTTATATGATAATGATTTAAATTCAAGAATTCAAGGCTCAAGGTCAAAGTCAAAGTTTCACATTCTGTCTTTTATCCTTTACAATTTACAAAATTATTCACAAATTACAAAGTAAATCATAAAAAAATACGGTGTATGTACAGAAATAAAAGTACAAGAGTACTCTTGGAGCAGCATCCAAGATCCAAGATCAAAGATGCAATGTATCAAAAACTCAAAGAATCAAAGCTTTGATGCTTTTTAACCTGTTCAATAAATTATTCAGATTTATGTGAGATGGAGGAGAAAATTGGAGATTCATGCATAAGGAAGAAGGACATGTGATTTTGACATCAAAAATCAATAATCAAAATACTTGCAATCTACAATCTACAAATTGTATGCTGTACGTGTATGCAGTATGCAACAACCTGGAGCCTCAATCTTTATCCATCACTCCCATTTTCCTCCTCCTCCATCAAGAATCATGAATCATGAATCATGAATCGGGAATGAGGAGCAATGAATAATTTAAATCCAAGATAAACACAGATAAAACAAGATGATATCACACTGTAACATGTAACATTTTCTAAAATTTACTTTCTACAATCATCTATTTATAAGTAAAACGCCCGTCAGCTGCCGGAAAATATTATGTCCCAGAACAATCTTACCCGATGGCTTAGGAATATAAAATTGTTATATTATTCGGAAAATAACTCATTTAGAATTTAGAGCATTTTGTATTCATTTTAGGTGGAACATTATAGAGAATTCTTTTAGTCATACTTTCAATAGGTTAATTTAGACTGTTAATTTATTATGAGTTACGCAGCCGATACATTTATTGGATTTGTTTCCTGTCAATCAGGAAACAAATGCAATAATGAAACAACAGTTGTTATTGTTGTTTTGAGTTTTGAGGCAATTGTTTGAACAAAACGCGAACCTAATTTAACATGGAAAAAGAGAGATATGTAAATACGTTCATGCACAGAATCTCTCATGAATATTCAATATTCAATAATACAAAATACAACATATAAAATGCAAAATGCTCATTTTCCACACTCATTCATTCATTGAAAACCCTGGATATTTCCAGAGGAAAAAATTCTCAATTATTGCAATTCCCAAACTAAAAATGATGTCATTTGATAAACAATTAATGCTGGATGATTTTGGAAGCCATATTTCTCTTAGTCAAATTTAGTGTGGTTTTTACTTGAAAAAAATGCATGTTAACCTATATCTGTACATAAAACAGCTAACAACACGAGGGAAAAATAAAATAGTTTGTAGATTTTTACAATTTGCAAGGCACACGAGAAAGCAGGAAGTAGAAAATACATAATATAAATCCAAAGAATGAAACAATCTAAATTGTTTGATATTTGAAAGATTGATTGCAAATTCCAGAGGACAGTAAAAAACAAAAAATCACAAGTAAATGGGATAGATTAAATACTTGTGGGATTCTTCTGCTGTCGGATGTCGGTTGTCGGATGGCGGATGTCCTTTCCATTCATCTCCATCATGAACTTTGTTCCCGTTCTAAAAAATGTTGGATTCCAATAAAAAAATACAACACAAATAATAAATAATGTACAGTACAAAAATGCATACAAGAATTCTGAAATGAAGAAAAGGGAATTTTCTTAAAAGAAGAGGAAGCATGATTTAAATTTACTTTACTTGGACTCGACTCTTTGATCATGTCTAAATAATCCTACATTCTACAAAAACCAACCATATTGTAAATATTTTGTATCCTATTCTTGACAAAAATATGCACATGATCCAGAATCCAACATCCGGAATCCGTCACAAAAAGAGAAAGGGAGGAGGGAAATTCACTTATTCAAATTCCAAACTCAATTCTCAGTTCCTAAAACTTTGGTATTTCGACAGACTTGAAATTTAAAACATTTATTACTTTTTCTAGCTTATATTTTATATTCACGTAATGTATTGGTACTAGTATCTGTAATTCGTCATCCGTAATCCGTAATTCGTAGCCAATAATCAAAATGAAAATCCCTTCTAAATACTACATACTAAATTCTAAATACTTGAGGTCGCATCAACTTTCCTATGTATTTCTTTTTTACTTTTTTCTTTTACTTTCAGCTCTGTAGATTAAACACCATGGATTATAGGCGGTCTAATAATGATTTGAAAGTGAATTTAACTAAGACAAAGGTAGTAGTTTTTAGAAAAGGTGGACGAGTAGCTAAAAAAACTAAATTCTATTGGAATGGTGATGAAATAGAGATAGTCAGTAATTACACATATTTAGGAGTAGATTTCACAACAACAGGC
>JABASP010002106.1:0-22692 GCA_019776565.1 Sminthurinus signatus | reverse complement strand
GAAATCTCTTATTATGCGAGGAACTATTTCTTCATTTTAAGCTATATTTGTCCAAAAATGCCTTATTATGAACGTTAAAAAGGCCTTAACTTGGCCGATTTTCAACCGTTCGGCCCATTTTAAGCTATTCGTCATTTTAAGCCTTTTTTGGGCTAAAATCGCTTATTTTGAGGGGTTCGGGATACATAATAAGCCATTTATCTAGTCATTTTAAGGGATTTTAGAGTAACAAGAGTAACAAGATTACTAAAGGAATTCAATTCCTAATAATAATAATAAAAGTGGTTGAAGAAGAACTAGAAGAAGAAGAAGAAGAAGAAGAAGAAGAAGAAGAAGAAGAGGTTGCTCACACACAGTAGACAGAAGACAGTAGATAGTAGACAGTAGATACAGAGGAAGAAAAATAAGAAGATGGAGAGAAAGTGAAAGTAGTCAAACTAATACTCTTTGTCTCCTCCTGTATCTTTATTTACTCTTTATCTGAGAGTCCCACAAACTCTCAGTAAGTACTACAACTATTTATTGTATGTATCTATCTACAAGTGAGTGAGTGTGAGTGGGAGCGGTATGTGAACTGGAGGCCTCATCCTTTTCACTTTCTCCCAGGTCTTAAAATGTACTTAAAGAGAAACCATACAGAGAAGTGTACAATGTACATGTGTGTATGTGTGTGTTTGTAAAGTACAACAATATAGCTAACATGGTATATGAGTTGTAACTATAGAATATAGAATGTAGACAATAAATACACAGCAACTTACAGTACACAGATGGAGGAGTAAGGAGGATAGAACGATACAAATAGAGAAATAGTTAGTTGAATGTGAAAATAATGCGGAACAGTAAACTTAATTTAACACCAAGTTGAAAACTACTCCACATTTAGGATCAGGATTGTATATTGTATATTGTACATCCAACCCTGTTGTACATACAGCCCACTAGTTTTGCAATTAGTTCTATGCACAAGATTGAAAGGAAGTTGTTGCAAAAACTAGAAAGTTTCTTTTCCTATCCACTCCTCTTCTCGTTTCCTCGCCCTCGTCTTCGTATTCGTATTTGTATTTGTATTCGTATTCTCATTTATATAGATGTACATACAGAACAAAAACAAAGTTATTTGCAAGTAAAGCTCCTCTAGGCTATTTACGTGCTTAAAACTTGAGTCTTGAGTCTTGAGTTGTTTCCTTTGGCCGGTTAGCGGTTGTGGCGGTCGGCTCTACTACAATATAATATAATTCCTTCAATTCCTCTCAGTTTCCTACGCTACTTTTCCTTATAGAGAAAACTAGGGAATGTACAAATAATGAGTATGATGAAAATCAATAACGGTTTTACGTGTTACAGATATTCTCATGATGTATTTTTAGTTTTAGACTTTTATAGTTTAAAGTTTAAAGACCTTTAAGCACTTGAAGCATTTGAAGGATGAAGGTTAAATCTTTACATGGAATTCCAAATTCCCAAGCTTTAAAATACTTTATTAAAATTAGAATATGAATGTAATTATGCATAAGAATAAATATATGAGCAATAGTTTCATGTTTTACTACTATTCAGTATTAGCTTCAAAGTGTTGTATTTCACTTGTACATCTAAATTTTTGTATTTTCTTACCCTTCGGAGCAGCTCCTGAATGGTGTAGGCGACATTGTCAGTATTGGCCATCGCTGTGATACTAGGATGAACCATTTATTCCAATCTATTGGAAAAGAACTTTCCACTCGAACAATATAATAATATATAAGTAGAAGAATGGGAAGATGAGTGTGATTCTTGGTTATTTCCAAGCTCACTCACAAGCTCATCCAGTTTTTCTTTTTTCTTTCCTTTTGTTTAGCTATACTTGTAGCTGTAGCAGTAGTTGGATTTGTAGTTGGCTGATTTATTATCCTTGGGTTTTTATTGTTCTTTTCTTGTCTTAGCCCAGGTTCGGGCTTTCTATTGCGTAGACTGTAGTTATTCTACAGACAAAGAATTTATATAACTTTTATCTTTTATTTTTTGCTCACTGTATCTGTATCTGTAATTGTTATCAAAGTTATATCAAGAAATTCCAGGAATTTGTCCTTCACTTCTAAAATACATTAATCTCTTGTCGTAATAATAGTAATAGTATATTATAGTAGATTCCAGTAACTATGGATACAAGTAGGCTTATGTACTGTATAAACTATTAGTAATAGAAAGATGGATAATGGATAGATTGGTAATGAAACTGATTTCTACGTATTACGTACAGAATCTAGAAAGTAGAAACTAGAGTTACGACTAGAGCTTATCAAATAACTTTAAGTTGTAGATATAAATCTTGTGGGGTTATTTATTTACAAATTCTTCCTCTTCCTTTATCCTTGGAAGTTGTGTATGTATCCTTTAATTCTTAATTGTAAATGTAGCTTTGCTTTCTCTTGTATTTGTATTCAGAGAATTCAGAATTCAGAGATGGGCCGTTACCACGGTTTTTCAATATTAGTACTACTTTTGTAGTGAAGTGAAAATTACAAGAATAAATGCAAGTTTATCCTTGAACTTGAAAATGTACAATGTACAGTGCTTCAAAGTTGACGTTGATTTTGATGTTGATGTTTATGTTGACGTTGCTTCTTTCTTTGAACCTTTTGCAAAATTGTAGTTGCGTCGAGATGGCAGAGTACTGACGTATGTAAAATGTACAATGTACAATGTACAACGTATAGCGTGTATTTTAAAATGCTCAGTAGACGAGGCACACAAGATATTTGATCATTGATCAAAATCCTTTTTTGTAGCAATTTTCAATAGTATTACTGGTACTGGGATTTTTCCTCCAGTTTTGTCTGGTTGGTTCTGTTGTGTAGGTTGAATGTTGAATATGTTACAGAACATGTACTTTAAATTCGAGCATGTGTAATTTTGGTTTGGTTATATTTTGCAGGGCATCGCTCATGTGAGTACAATGTGTTATCTGTCTATAATCTATATGGATTGGTTTACTTGACTGGACTGGACTGGACTTGGCTTGGCTTGGGTTTTAGATGAGAGTGCCACGAATTTGATTACAGCTGCGATCCATAAACTACTACTGTAGAGTATGGAGTATGGAGGATGTGAAAGGGAGAAAGTACAATCAGTTGAGTGGCTATAATATCATCTATCCATGAACATGGACATGGACAAGATTCACTCGTACATATTTGTAGAGAAAAGTCATTTTGTGAGACGACCAACCAACCACAAACGAGAAAGAGAGTGTTCAGTGTTCAGTGTTCAACGTTCGAGTTGAGAGTTGAGTTGTATGGAACTGAGTTGAGTTGAGTTGGGCAGTTCGTCCAGTTTTACTTGCAATTCAAGGATTCAGGGCTTTAGTTTTTTCTCTGGCGTATTACGTATTTTGTACAGAGAGACTTGGATCCAGAAACAAGTCATTGGTGGTGGTTCGTGAAGGCAGTAGGAACAGGAGCCAGTTGAAAGGAATAACTTGTGTAGATGTAGAAATGGTGTACCATTATTCCTAATGGATTATATTGACAATTGTAAGACCACGGAGGCTTTACGCACATACAATATAACATACAGTACAACCCTATGCAATGTATTCGCACTGAACTGGACTGGGCAAAATATTGAAAGTGGATTGTGGGAGTAGTTTTGGTTTTGGTTCTGGTTCTGGTTATTGTACAGAGTACGTTGTACGTGTTTTTGCTATGGAATTTATTTATTTTAAAAGGTTTCACTTTCTCTATTTTCACTCTGAAATCCACAATCTACGACTTTGCTTACAGTCCACAGTCTACAGTTAAATTCACTCGTTCCCGGAAATCTATTTTAATGCTTAATGTTGAAGCAAATATTGTCCAGAATAGCTTTTTCAAAAGACCAAAATTCTGGACAAATCTCTAGTCGAGTCTAGATTCTAGAGTCTAGAGTCTAGTTTACAGTTCTCTAGTAGACTTTTCTCATAAGCACATTAACATTAGCTTCAGCATTTTGTATTTGAGGCCTTTTGCCTTGTGACTACATGACGTTTTCCTTAGTTTCTCTTTTCTTTTTCGTAGCTCACAAATATATTTTTTTTGTAATATTATTAGTATTTTATTGACTCCTTTTCTTGGTTTGGCTTGGCTTCCTTTTGACTTGACCAAATTGTAAAAAATCAGCACATGTGGAGAAAGTACACAAAGGGAACAAGAAGAAAGGAAAGGAAAAACGACCGTTCACTTTCACTTCTTTGTCCACTTTCTTTCACATTCGTATTTGTATTTGTATTCGTATTCGCATTCGCATATGTTTCTATTTTGTGTGTTATTCAACTTCACATTTGCCTTTTCTTTTACGTTTTTTACGTTTTGTGTGTGTGTGTTTGTTTGTGTGGGTTCACCTCGGTCTTCGTGAGAATTCAAAGTGAAGAATTCGCTCGTGGTCGACGTTGTTGTTTCTTCTCATGTTAGAGAACAGAGGCCTACATGTCCATCTCCTGGCTACCCACATTATTTTTCTCTCTAGCTCTTGTTCTATATACAATATACAATGTACAAGTATACAAGTCGAGGATGAAAACAACAACAAGGGAAACAAAAGCTATGGGAACATGTACAGATATTTTTACACGTAGAACGTAGATAGGTGGATATATTATTATAAATATATATATTTCTCAGCACCACATGAAGAAAAACTCCAAATTTATTATAGGTCAATCCTTTATTTGTGACCTTTCTTCAAGCCACACAACACTATTATATTTTGATAAAAACAGCTTTCACTAATATAATAATGCTCTTAAAAATAGTTATATACAGAACGTAGTACAGTGTGGTACAGTTCTGTATGCTTAATGCTTCAAGTCAGCTCAAAGCTCAAAGCTCAATGTAAATGGCTTCCTTTCTTGTAGACTGTTTTTCTTTCTTTCTTAGGAATCACTCACACTTGTTATTATTTTCTAATGTATTGTGCAGAATGCAGAATGTAGAAGTAAAAGTTTCACTGCCTTCTACTTTTTTCTCTTTTTCTAAAGGTGTTTTCACCTTTTTTCCCCTTATGTTAACTTTAGTGCACTCTTTTACTGCTGATGTTGCTGCTGCTGGTGGTGGTGTTTTTATTATTGCACCGTGTGGAAAAATTCAGAGTATAATGACTTTATAAATATAGCCTTTTGCTTAGTTTTGGTATTGAAGTTTCTCTAGTGGACTAGTGTAAAATGTGCACTAATTATGTTCCCATGAAATGTTGTTGGATGAATTTCCTCACTTTTTTCCTTCCGCCTTAGTCACTTTTCCCACTTATCTGTATTACCACATCCACCAGGATTATTACTGTAACTATTATTCTTACATGCCGATTCCACTCGGGTAATTTATATTAAACTGATGATGATGATGATGATGAGGAGGTAAGTTAAAATAAATTGTTCTACATTAGGAAAACCTCTACTTCACTTTCTGGGTATTGCATTTACTTGGTAGGAGAACAAGTACGAGTACGAGTACGAGTCAATAGTCCATATGAAAGTAACAAAGATGTAGAAAACGTGGAAATGCAGTGCAATTGAATAAATGGACGAGAGAAAAATGGTCAAAAAAAATCCAAGTGCAAGTCCAACTCAAATTCTGATTCCGATTCCGATGTCGATTGTAACTTCAATGACAAGAAACGAGACGGAAATTATATTAAGCGTAATACTTTAGTGTATACTTTAGAGCTTGATGTGGGCAACGTAGAATTTAATATACTCTGGCTCTGTTGTAATTCGACCGGAAAACCGATGGAAATGACAAAATCAACTTTGTCTTCAAGCTTTCTCTCGTGATACGACACGTTACGATAGGCTCTACACACCGTGTTTTACTATTGGTATAGGATTTTCAGTTTGTTCTTTTCTTATTTTCTTCTTCTTGTTCTTATTCTAGCTTTAGTGTGACGACAATTTCCCTGACGACACTTGTATGACTGTACTGTACGACGATAGGTTTTATACAATGTTATAATATGTATTCAGTAAATTGTAGTAGTGGATAGTTGACAATCTACACCCGGTGATATACTATCCGTTATCCGTTATACTATCGACTCGAGGAAAATAAACACACAAGTTCTTTCCCTTCCTTCTTTTTATAGGGAACTAGCACTTTTTTGATTGTGAGGAATTCACGACAGGTTTTTTTATCGGTAAACTTGTGTCACTACGATTGTCACAAGTTGAACTTAGACACACAAAGTATCACACAGTACACTGTACAAAATGTTGGTTATCTATCAATATATTGATGTTGTCAATGTACAATGTATCAAATTTGACTATTGACGGACAATATGGATGTGTACTACAAATTATACATGAGAATGAGAGTTCATGTGATTTTTCCTGTTCCTTTCCCAACTCGACACTCAAGTCAATATCAATATGGGATTGTGATGGCTTGTCCTGTCGTCCTCATTCATTCATGCAGAATGCAAAAGACTGGCTTGCTGTTTGCTGTTTTGGTGTTTGGCGACTGGTGAGCTTGAGGAAATATAAAAAGAATTTAGGTCGTCCGTTGTTGTGTTTTCTTGCTGTGCTTGGAACAAGAAGGAACCTTTCTATGTTAAGAACATGTAGGCTGTAGATTGTAGCTTGTGGATTTGCACTTGATTGAATATATTGCAAAGGGAAGTTGGAGGCTTGAGTGTATTGTGTATCGTGTATTCTAGTTTGAACGGAGTACGGAGAGATTGGATGTGCAAAATTACACACGTGACGATAGTGATGTAGATTTATATTGAAGCCAAGTGGATTTATTTTACTCTAGTTCTATTTTTATATCCGTATCTATCTTCATCCGTATTCTATTTGGCTCATCAAGGTCCAACTGCATATACGTAGAGCATAGAACGGAGTACGAAAAGAAAGGAGAAGAAGTAGAAGAAGAACGAGCGGCGAGAGTAAAATACTTGACAAAACTATGAATATATTTATAAGGAATGCACATACATCTGTCTTTGTATTTGTACGAGCTACGTTCGTTGTGAGCCTTCCACTTTGGTTCCACTATATGCGTAAGAAGATACAGAGTACAGAGTAAATACACGTTTGGTCGAAGAGTTCAAGAACGTACAAAGAACCTCACGAGGAAAAGTGCTCCTAAAATATGTATGTGGCTGAATATCTTGTATACTTGTATATCGGGGTATGTAGCAACTTTTTCCTTTTCTACTTGTAAACTACTGCATACTGCATAGTGGATAGTGGATAGCGGAAAGATGTGTGTCGGTGTTGCTGATGGTGATATTAGAGATTTACACTACTTTCAATCTTCACTCAGTGCACTGAACAAGACTGCGAGGTTTAGCTTCTAGCTTCTAGATTCTCAAATTCTCAGCTTCAGTTTCTTTCAGTTTGACTTGGAATTCAACTTTTGGTTCTAGTTGTGTAGAATATGTTTAAATGTCAGTTTGTATGCACTTCACTCCACTCAACTCCGTTCACCTCTCTTTTTTATTTTTTGCTTGGCTCCTTCACACTGCGCGATTGGGATTGCGATTCCTTGCAAAAACCAACTCAAAATAACTTTTTGTGTAGGAAGATTAATTTTTCCACGGAAGTTGAGTAAACATGAAGCTATTGTCAGAGGCAGAAGCAGGGGAAAAGTTTAGAGTCTAGAGGTCTAGAGGTCTAGAGTCAGTTTTGATTTGATTCTTAAGTGCAGCCTCTACACTGAACACGGCAAAGTACACTGTAAAGTACAGAAGAGGAAAGAGTAGGGAATCTCTTGAGGAGAATGAATTTCCGAGAAGTAACACGATATTAAAAGATATAATTCAATTGGTGGTGAAGATGGTGATGCTGATCACTTTAATTGAAGGAGTTCAAGTCACGTTGCACAATTGAAAGTATCTACTCTTCTTGTTCAATTTCCCGCCGAGTACGTAGTCATAGTGACAATAATAAGAATACGAATAGTGATTACACTATTTTTATTAACTTTTCCTACCAATAAATTTATCCACTATTTATAAATTTAGTTTTGTGATTTTGGCAAAGGTTGAAGATTTTAGAAGAATTTCTATTGGAAATTTGGTTCTAAAATATCTAAATCTTTTTCACTAAACAAAATGAGACTTGGATTCTTGGATTCGTCAGCAAATGTTTTGATGCAATTCACAAAAGGATTCACTTATTGATTTTCTGAGGAGAAATATGTAACGTCAGCTGTTTTTTCTTTGTATCTTATTTATTGTATTGTGTATTGTACTGGATGATGGACTTTGCAAAAATTTCACAATAGCAAAATTTCACCTCCTTTTTGCACAGAGTTATAACATAACAACAAGCCCAAAAGAATTGTATATTTTTATTGTACCTTCTTTTCTGTAGCAATACACCAGAACTGAAGAGTGGACAAGTACAGTGACAAGGAATTTGGTTATGAATTATATATTTACTTTTGTATTCCTGGAATAAGTAAAAGAGCTTTGGTGTTGGAAAAAGTCAGAGTCAGAGTCAGAGCTGAAACTATTGTACATTGTACACTGTACACACATCATTCAGCTGGTTCGTTAGTTATTCGTATCACAACAGACTTCACTTGGACTCGAGTAGAAAGTACACAGTATTCTTCTTCTTATTGTTGAAAGCAAGAGTTGGAGTGTTTTCACCATACATAAATAAATATGTACATGTGTGTGTGTGATACGGTGAGTTGAGTTCAATCCTCTTTACTCTTTCCCCGACCACTCTTTAAGATGCACTCAGATGCAACTCTCGAAGGACGTCTTGCTACTATTTCTCACTCCGTAATGGTTCATTACATCCCACTCATTATGAACTGAATGCAGTCAGCCCTCCCTCTTCTTTAGTTCTATCTTCTCCAAATTGTACAGTGTACATTGTACATCTTTTTTGAGTACTTTCATCTGTGGTTCATCTAGTCGATGACAGTTGGACAAGGGAGATGAGACGTGAATAAATTTCTCTCCTTTCTTTGTCTATTTCTCTTGCAGTTGCGGTTTGATTATTGATATTGATATTGATGGTGATCCATTCAACAACAAGAATTTAAACTCTCATTCAATTGAAATGAAAATCTTCAAGATGAGTGTTTTTCATTTTGAGATGTAAATATCATGGGTAATTTGTGACTGTCTCATGTTATTAGTCTTTAATAATAGTTCTTCGTCCTGATTGTGATTGTGATGAGAATGTTCACATGTGTCTCCTGTCTCTTGCTCCGTGACAATCACAGAGGGTCTGGTTTGGTCTGGTCCAATCTAGTGTGATGAGAATCATCAGGTGCGTTCTTCATCTCTTCATCACTCAAAACTCAAAAGATTTTTGTCCCCAACTATGAAGATTGTATATTATTATATCGGGATACAGATGAAATCTGAGATGGAGGCAGACAGACAATTTGGATAGGAGATGGGACAAATGACGCTGTCATATATATAATTGGCCGAGATTAACAGCAGACTTTGACAGTGTAATAAAACGGGGTGGATGGGCTTGTGTGAGAGACATATAATATATAATCTATATAGAACAATGACACTTGGATAATCATCCTGATCACTGAACACTGAAGACTGAACAGAACTTTAACTTTGGAATTGCTCCTATTTACGAGCCGATGGGCAAATATCGATAGAAAATAGAACAATCCCACCGATTTCCATTTACTAGATGAGAGCACGTGTCACAATGTTTCTCTGTATGTTTCCTCCAAAACAACAAATACAGATACAGATATTAACTTGATGACTTTTTTAACCTATATTTACTTTTTTATTTGTTTTTATATTATATTGTATACTTTTATACTGATTTTTATACGTGTGTTTCTCGTTTATATTTAGAAATTAAGACTTTTGGATAATCTGGTAGAAAATATTTTGTGGATGTGAATTTAAGCTACGTTTTTTAATTTAAGGTATGAAAGACAGTTGTACAAATAGATGTATCTTACTAAAGTATTATATTAAAGATTATAGAATAAAGTGTACTTGTAGTATTTAGTATTTATTTTCTAGTTATTTTTAAAAAGTATAAGAAATACACAGGATTTATAAAATAATATTTGCAAACTTTAAATGATTTGTCTGTATCTGTATAGTATTTGCAAAGTATTCGTATTGTATTTGACTTTAGTTTTACTTTAGCTCTAATAGAAGACGAAAGCTGAACGAGCTTAATGATAAATGTCCGATCCGTCTAAACTCTTGCACTGCACTAACTAAAGAAGGAATAGTCTAGTTTGATTTGCCTTGGCTGCTGAAAGCTCAAAGTAAGTTGAGAGTTGAGAGCGAGCGAGTTGAACATGAGGCAAGTTGGATGGAACAGACAGGAAAACATTCAGAGAAAGAAAGAAAGAGAGAGCGAGCTAGCAGAGAGCCATGCGCTTTGTGAGTGAATAAGATGCACACACTCACTCACTCACACTCTCACTTGCATACATACAGCATACAGCATACAGCATACAGACATCCTCTGTACTCTGTATACTTTTTCTTACAACACATTTTGCTCTACTCTCAGCTCTCAGCAGCAAAGAGAACGTTTCTAGTTTCTAGTATCTAGTATCTAGTATCTACAACCGATCGCATGTAGTTTGTATTATACAGAGGTTGAAGAGTGTCAGAGTAAAGCACATGCATATAAATATAGATATAGATATAGAGATAGAACTGAAAAACATACAGTAATATGCACACATGAACAGTGAACACTGAACACTGAACACGGAACATAACATATAAGTTTCACGATAAAACCAGAGTTGAAAAGGAATAGAGAAGTGCAAAAGTAGAGAACAAAAGAACAGGCTTCAAGTAATCATTTTTCTCGGGATCCTTTCCAACTCCACTCCAATCCACAGTATGTACATTGTACATTTACATGTATATCACATCTACTGTGGATCTGGATCTGGTTCTGGATCTTTGTAGATTTTAGATTGTAGAAATGCAGATGCATACAAACAGCATCTCTCTCCGTCTCCTTCTCTTCCTCTTCCTCTTCCTCTCTCATGATCTAAATTGTAAGTTGTTATGCAGTGCAGTGAGAATTGCACAAGTCATAGTCAAGTCCTTTCATTTTATTCACTGTATGTATTATTATTACTCCAAAACTTTACTTGGGTCTACACAGTACAATGTACAACGTGCAGTGTACAGTGTACATTGTACAAAATATTGAATGGAAAATACATTTGCATGCAGAATGCAGAAGAAATCAGAGGAAAACTAGAAAGTAGACAATAGACAATGGATGAATATGTGTAAACGAGCATTTGCAAAAACAAAAAGTTTTTTTTTGTGTTTCATTTTATTTTATTCTGTGTTTGTATTCTTTTTTCATTGGTTTGTTTTCATGATTTGCAAATACAGTAGTAATTGAGTGCAGTTGCCTTGACTATGGAGAACACTGCACTTTTTGGGTTTCATAGGGAATTGAGAAACGGGAGAAAATGTGAGAGTTTGAAGAAAAGGAAAATTGTACACTGCACACAATAGTACACAATAGTACACAATCATGTCAATTTTATCAATGCTTTTGTTTGTGGTTGTCAACCAAGTTTGTTGTAGTTAGGATCTGTATAAATTACCATGCGTCACATCCATCCATCCAGCTATTATGCAGATATGGCCTTCAGTAAGTTTGTAATTTATTCTTGTTTTCTACGCCAATTTTGATGGATTTGATTATTGTTTTCATGCCCAATGTCATTTATTCGTTTTTCGTATTTTTTCGTATTTTCCCATTTGAAATTAATGCTGCAAATTATTCAATTTTTTATATACCAACTTTATTTTTCCGTAAAAATAATTGTTTGTACAATATTTACACCTCATTCAAACTATTCCACCGTTTTTCAGTTTACTCCATGTTTGATGTTTGTTCATTCTATTAAAATTAAAAAGAGCAAGACTGTGATGCAAGATGTGTTCTAAAACTCTTGTACAAATTTTCTCTTTTTTCTTTTTTATTTTCATTATTCATTATCTTCATCATTATGACTCTCCAGTGAACTATGAAGGAAGGGGAGTGAGAAAAATAAGGGAAAAGTACTGGAATTAATGTGCAGTATTCATGAGCATTGAGTACATATTTGGTACTATTCACAAGGCATAATATAGAACACTCGTACGGCTAGGAAACGACGAGTGAAAAAGAAGAACAGAAGAATGACAAGGAGTATGCCAAATGCATAAAGGATTAAAGTACGCAACGTTGGAGTTGGAATTTTGGAAGAATTAAGGCTGAAGATACAAGATGAAAAATCAGAGTCTCTTCACTCGTGATGAAAGTAAATCTGGAGCGCTGAATCAAGAATCAAGAACCAAGAACCAAGAAAGCGTGTACGATGGAAATTTGGAAAATAGATGTATGCAATATATTAATAGTGGTGGAACTTATTATTATGTATAATCAAGTGAGTATGAAGTGAGCTCTCTACAGTTATCTATTCTTTATATATGTGATGATTATATGTATGTGTTACGCATTACGCACTATGCATTTCCCATCATACATAAGACTACATATTTGACGTAGTGCACTCAAACATGGAAATTAGGAATACATCATCATCTCCATCCCTTTTTATTCTATTCCATTCTGACACGAGTATGATGCAAACATTAAAATCATAAATCTTATAATAAAAGTGTACATCTAAGCTGTGCTGCATTGTATTGTATCTTTAAACCTATTTGAGTCAATATCATTTAACTTGAAAATAAAAAAGGGGTTGAATTGCATAGATTTTCCTTGTTGTGAAATCGACATCTTCATACTCAACTGTACAACTGTATAACTGTATAACAAGTACTGCGGTGTTGAATGAAAAAGAAAAAGAAAAGATGTTCTTATTTGAAAGTCTTGGAGTTTTGGAGTCTTGAAGTCTCGAGGATCCGATTAAACTTGGTCGTTCTTTAAAACGCAAGGACCGTCGTAATCTCATCCTTCTCCTTGCAACCATGTAGAATGTAGAGTGTAGAGCGTAGATTGTAGATTGTAGATAGATTGTACAATGTACATAAGGAGGAAGAGTGAAAAAACGTCTGGGATTCTAACACTTAGGTAAATTGTGCAGCGATCCGCAGAAGGAAACAGACGTGCGAAAAGTAAAAGTGCCATAGTATATAGTATATACTGTATATTGAAGTTAGCATATACAGTATATAGCATACAGTTTATATTACAACGGTTGCCTTTTGGTGTTCAGTAGGACGACCATTGAAAAAAAGAGCTTAAGTAGCCGAAAGGAAATGCATGTGACATTTATTTCGACACTTTCCAATACTTTCTCTTTTCACTTCACTTTCCTCTTCCACAGAGAAACAGATAGATAGATAGATATTTTAAAGGAAGGAGTTGAGAAAAAGGAAACGAGAAACTTGGAACCTCCGAACGGAAAGAAACAAGAAGGAAAATTGTGTTACACATTCTCTTTACGTACGATATGAACAAGAACATTGTAAATGTGAATGTATATTTATTGTACAAAGTACAATAGTGTACATTGTACATTGTACATTTTACATTGAGCTTGCACACGTACTGTAAGCTGCGTACACTTTCACCCTTTCATAAATTCCCTTTGAAAATTTGGTCACAATTTTTCTCCTTTTCCCTCCATATTTCTATTTTAAAATTCCGTGTGTACCCACACGCACTTATTCTTCCTCTTACATCATTTCTATATTATGTCTCCAGAAATTGCAAAAAAATACATGTGAAAGCATAGACAGTTTCCTAACGCTGCTCACTGTTCACTCTGCACTATTCACTGTGAGTAAGAACAGTTTGATGGTAATGGTTTCCTTCATTTCTCATTCCATTTGCAAAATTTTCTCATCAATCCGCCTTTATCATCTACTTTTTAGATTCTAGATTCTAGAATTTAGAGTGTAGAATCTAGAACGGCTTAAAATATAACGCAAGAAGATTAAAGGCTGCTTTTATGAGATGTATTTCGTTGAATTGTCCTCTAGTTTTGAAAAAGATTTTCACATCGCTTTGTAGTAAAGAAAAGAAAGAACAAAGAAAGAAATAAGGACAAGATTGGGAATTGTGAATTGTGAGTGAAAGAGGGAAGGAGGGAATATGATCAAAATCATGAATACGACTACGAATACGAATACGAATGTAAAATTTCTCATATTTCTCCTCCATTCGGCTTAATGGAAACCTTTTTGTCCTAGTGCATTTTTTATGTTTCTGTTTTAAAAAATCACGCATTCACAACACACCCGCATCCATTCACTTTCCACTACAACCTACAGCAACCAGAAATATAAAAGAGAAAAGATGAGAAAAGTATAGTGTTACGTAAGTGAAATGTAAAATTTGTAAATAAAAGTCTCTTTCACATTGACGTTTTTAGGCTTTGTTTTTGCTTTTGATTACAAAAATGGTTACTTGTTGATTTGATTTTTCCAGATTTTCCAATCCAAAACGGATTCAGGACTCTGTTATGAATTGGTAATAATTAAAAGCAATCTTGGTTTCCTACTTCTTCTTCTTCTTCTTCTTCTGCTTTTGTGGTTACTTTTGAACTTTTACTTTTCATGACGACTTGTACTATCTACAATCTACAACAAATCCCACATCCAACAACAGACAGTAAAGAGCAAACAGGAGCCATCAAAAGTACAACAAAGGGGATTTTTTTAGGACTTTTTGTCTTTTTTTGTCTCTTTGATATTTTGTATACATGAGAAAGTTTTTTCTTCTTCTTTTTTTATTCTGCTGTTGTATTGTATAATCCACGTATTACTTTTGTAAAGAAAAAGTCCTTTGTCCTTTGTATTCAGCTTCCTATATAGTATTGTGCACTGTAGTTTGTAGTTTGTAGTACTAGTTCTAGAGAAATCGAGGACCAAGGGCCTAGGACACGTGGAGAATGGAGAATAGAGACACAACTATATCTTTCTACAAATGTAAGTCTCAACTTTCTCTTTTGCTTTTTTTTCTATTCTTTTTCATTTTCACTTCGACTTCTTCCTAGTTTTGCTCTTTCTTTTTTAACTGTGGTCTCAAAGAGGAAAAAAACTGTCCAGAGGAAAAGAAACAGAAACAATATTGATGTCTCTCTTCCTCTTTCTTGCGGAAACTGTTTGCCTTGACTTTTGTCTCACTCTCTAGGTCCTCTCGTTCTTTTCTTTTCTACCTCCACTAACAACAAGACTTTTACTTTTCTTCTCTGAATAAAATGTCAAAAGAATATAAAAATATACAAAAGATCATAATAATAATAATAACAGTGTTTTTTCTGTAGGCTGTAGACTGTAGACTGTACAGTGTAAAGTACATGTATATACATAAATATCATAATACAGATATTTTATTTATTTGGTTTAGTCTCCATTGTACATTGTACATTATACTTTGTACATTGTACTTTGTACTGGTTCTCAATTTCAGTTGAGTTGAATTCAATTCTAGAGTCTAGGAGACTTGTTTGATACCTGAGGAATCGGAAGACAGGATAGGATTTCATTCTACATGTAAAGAAAACTGTCCACGTACAAACGACAAACGACCAAGAACAAAGAAGGAAAATGGGATATGAGAGGCAGGGATCTCCTGATGCTTTGAAGCTTGAAGCTTTTATCCGTAAAACTTGTAGGAGCAGGAAGAGGAAAAGTGAGTAGCGAGTAGCGAGCATTGAGCATTGAGCATGTATAACATTACAGTTCTCGTTTTACATTTCACCTGCAACTTTTTCCTAGAAAGAGAAACAAGAAACAAGATATAAAAGAAGGAGGAAACGGAAAGGTAAAATTTAAAACATAAAATGAAACAGGTTTTCTTTCTTTCTTTGGTCTTTTGTTTTTCCTGTGTATCTTTCCTTTTATTTCAAAATCTAATGTACTGTATTCTGTACTAGACTACGCTAAAAGTAGATATAATAAAGTCAGATACATGAAGATCAAGCATCAAGCATCAAGAATCAAGTAGATTTGAAGGTCTTTGCTCTTTGTCTCTTTGTCCAAATCAAATGGATAATACTTTCTCTTTTTTTTGAAAAATCTGAAGGAAATCGAATTTGTAGGAACAAAAAAAACTTTATGGTTTTTTCATGTGATTCACCGTTCACCACTTTTCATTTTCAGTGAAAAGTCACTGAGAGATACGTTTTAAATTTTAAAGTAATGTTTTCTGAAACCACTCCAATCCTCAAATTTCAAAGAAAACAGATTTAAAATTACAGAAATCCGTAAAAATTGAAACCATTTCTTGTTTTTACTATTTAGAAAAACAAATGTCAAAGGCAACCTACGCCATTTTCACCATACAAAAGATGAGAGTAGATGTAGGCGTTGTAGACATTATATACGCAAAAAGGCAGAAAAGAAATGTCAAATATCATGAAAAAATACATTATGCTCGGTGCTCATGCAATATGATTAAATGTGCACATTGTTCAAATGTGTGGGATATATTTATATTTTCTGAAAAATGTATACAGTATATACTACATAGATGGATACGAATGGTGAAACGTACACAAATTTCTATGATGGGGTGACCCAAGTCAACTTTAAAATGTGGGAATAGACCGTCAAAAATATTTCCCCTGGTATTAAAATAAACATCAAGAATATAAGGAGTGCTGGAGGGAGAAATCTACCTACAATACACTTCAGTACAGTATACAGTACAATACAATTCGATAAGATGAAGAAAAGAATAGGCGACTCACGCACATCTCCCACAAGATCGGTCTCTACAGACTGTAAAGAAAAGGAGGAAGGAGAGAAGAAAAAAACTCTGAGGAAGAATTTCGACAGTCTCTCTCTCTTTCTCTCTGTATTTACAATGTATGAAGAAGTAAAAAAAGGAAAAGAAGAAAAGGGTTGTGAGCGAGGTTTGCTGAATGGGAAGTTTGAGAGGCCTTTGGAGAATCATCGAATGGGAATCAGTTGTGATTCCGCTTATACTCATACTCACGGTAAACTGTAGACTGTACACTGCACAATGTACACTGTATTGTACAATGAACAAGGTATCCTCGCTTTCCTCTTTTTCCCTGTCTATCTTCTCTGCTTGCTGTTTGCTGTTGCTTGTCGCCTCCCGCTGTCTTTATCTAACTCTTAAATTGTGGAAAACTAGCTACCAACTTTCACTATCTCCCATCTCACTTTTTTTCTACAATGGAGACGAAAACAACATGGAGCAAGGAGCATCGAGCATCGAGCATCATTTCACTCCTGAGTTGTGAGTTGTGTGTGTGGCCTTTATGGTACAACTTTCACGATACGTTTACAAACTACAAGGGGAAAGCAATGATATTGAGCGTACAGTTCAAGCATCTACAAACTACAAACTATATAAAAAACTGTATGTATAAAACATAGCTAATATCTGTACAAAAAAAGTACACTACACATAATAAGATTGACACAGATTTGTTCGTTCAAGATCCAACAATGCCAATGCCGCTGCCTCACTGCACTGTGCGTGCTTTTTTTCTTATAGCATTAATAATAGTGATAATAACAGTACTTGTCATTTGTGGAATGAACAAGCTCCAGCCAGCCTCCAGACTCTAGATTCTAGATTCTAGATTCTAGACTGGAGACGTTTTTTTCCTTGAAAAACGTCCTTTATGATATTTACAATAGAGATAAAATTAAAATGAGAGCTCATTGATGATAAGAGTCACGTACAGATTTTTACAATTTTCCCCGGTTCCTCTTCCATTTTGAAAAGTGAAAAGTCTATGGAGCAATTATTAAATCCACAAGGACGTGAACTCTTTCACTCCATTTCCCTCTATATACTTGGATCGTCACATGAAATGAATTACTGAATGAATGAATAAAGGAATGAATGAATTTCAACAGAAAAATTTAATATAGTCGAAAGAGTATGTCTTTTGTACAATACGTAGTACGGATTTGTAGCTTGTAGTTTCCAGTCTAATTCAGAGTTGGTAGTTGGCAGTTGGCACTCTGAGTTTAGTTCCCTTACGAGTCATACCTTGTTTTCCTAGAATTTTTTTTAGTGAAATAATATTAATATTCATAGCCAGTAGTCAATGACTTTGTCTTTCCTTCACTCTCTTCCGTCTTTTCTTTTGTCTATGGTCTTTGGTCTTTGGTCTTTGGTCTTTGGTCTTTGGTCTTTGGTCTTTGGTCTTTGGTCTTTGGTCTTTGGTCTGTCTGGGGCTTCAGAAGCAGAAAGGAAATGCCAGTAGCTTAGTATTTCAGTTTTCCGGTTTCTCATGACGACACCCAGTTCACAGCTCACAGTTCATAGTTCCTTCCCAGTCTTAGTACCACAATAGTTTGAGCAGTAGTATAATATCTAGTAATAGTAATGAGATGCGTGGAGGGAGCAATTGTCTCCTACTCTTGTCCTTATTCCTGTACGCGTGTTTTCCTTTCATCAGACGTTGTTGAAGGAAACTGGAGAATAGACGAGGCTGAAAACTGAAAACTGAAAACTGGGGATGAAGGCGCACAGATGAAGTAAATGGTGTCCCTATTTATGTCCTGCATAAATTGTCTTTCATTGCTTCAGCAATGAGCCGCTAGCAATTTCTTTCATACTCTTGTATTCTCCCTCTCTTTGAGAATGTGTAATATAAATACTCCTACTCGTACTCATACTCATACTCATGCACGCATAATATAATAGTATGTATGTGGCATAATATAATACTTTATACTTTATGCTCTCGTCCATTTCATTGTTCCTTGGTTTGGCCTGGCTTTGGATTTTCCACCTCCCCCATTTCTTATGCATACAGTTTTACAAATTATACATGTAAAATATGAAGAATATGATGAGGATTTTCAAGCTACATAGATATCATATTATATTCACATGTTTGAAGGAACAAATACGAATACGAATATACAGCTAAAAGTGTATGCAAAGGTATGTACTTGTTGGGAAAAAATAATGGTGGGACAAACACGCAGAGGAATGAAAGTAAATTTGTTTCACCACATTTCAACCAACCCTAAATTATCATTCTCTCTACACAGAGAAAGTTTTATGCTATTTTAACTTTACAACTTTTCCCTTTCGTTTGTCTTGCACTTTACCTCTGGCTTGCCTCTACTTTTTAGCTTCAACTGGCTTGACTTTCATTCAGCTGTCCCTTTGTTACACTTTTTCCGCCCGACCCTTTTTTTACTCAACATTCAGCACAAAGCACAAAGCATGGTATATGGTAGATGGTAAGGTATGATTTGGGTTGGCTAGGTTTTGTTGGCTGAGTTGTGACTTGTACTTATTCTTCTGCGACATGAGTATTATTATTATTATTACTATGCTTCCACTATTATTATGACTACTACACGCATAATTCTTTTGTATTTCTTCTTCTTTTTTATCGTGAACAGTAAGCAGTAGACAGTAGACAGTAGATACTAGATACTAGATACAGAAAAATGTGGGAAACAAAAGAAAAAAGGAGGACATGACGGAAGAGGACTAAAAGTAAAAACTAGGGCTAAAAACTAAAACTAGTCAAAATTGGATCCTTTATGTACATAATACAGAATACAGAATTACATACTGAAATATCACTTTTTCTTCAAAAGTTTCATTCTACTCTGTACTCTACTTGGCCAAAAGTTCATTTTGTCTCCAAGAAAAAAATTCTCAGTCGTACTCACAGTTGGCAGTTGAATGTTTCTCTGTACACTGTACCGTGTATAGACAGAACATTGTCACAATCCTTGAGCCTTGAACATTGAACAGTACAGAACAGAAGCGAAAAGGGGAGAGCGTGTGGATTCGTAAAAACAAAACTTCATTTTTTGTTGTGACTACTGGAAACTGTACAATTTACCGTGTACAGTGTACTGATCTTAAGTTTAAGCAGTGAAAAGTGAATACTGAATAGAGAAACAATAGGCATAAAGTATTATTATTGTATTAGAAACAAAGAGGAAAGACAATGACAATGTATCTTGAAAAATTCGTAGAGAAAGAAAGGAAGAAGGAGTGAAGGAAAAAATATCTACAAGAAGACGAGAAACCGAGAAGTAGAGGAGTAGAGAAGTAGAGAAGGGCCAAGTGACGGAAACAGAGGAGTTTTGGATGAAAAAGAGTCCGACTTTCTTTTGTTCTCCATTTCTCAACATGACACACAAAAGACAGAAGACACTACATATTACATATACTTTTACATTCCCGTTCCTTTTCCACTTTCTACTTGCTGAATTTCGTTATGTAATGCTCGTTCACTCCTTCTCAAGTACAGTTGTCTCCCATTTATTCCCATACATGTGCACCACTTTACCTCCACTTGCTCCTGTCTGTCCCGCCTGTCTTTTAACGTAAAAAGTAGATGGATATATCTGTAGAAAAATGGGAATGTGAATGTGATTGTGATTGTATGCTGTCACTCTGCATACTTATTCTATTACATATTACCGAAACTGAATTGCTAGGGATGCAAATACTCTTTACTCACTGACTTCTGACTTCTGACTGCTGTCTGGTGATGTCGAAGTCAGAGTCAGAGTCAAAGTCGAAGTCGGAGTGAGAGCAATAATACTCTTCAAAATAATGATGCAAAGCACTTTTTTCACGACTCAAAACTTTGTAGGACACATCAATCAAGTATTTTATCATCCTCTGTGCTTTGTAACTCAAAAAAAACGACAATGACAATGACAAAGACAAGAAGTAGTATTCAGTTTAGTTTAGTTCAGCTGAGTGGAGTTGGGTTGAGTTTAGTTTAGTTGGAAGATCTGGAAGATCAGCCGTCACTTGGTGGAAGAAAGGGGGGAAAAGTTGAGGGTAAAATGTATTGAGAATTGAGACCCATTTGACTTTGACGAGGCGGTTTTGAGTTTTAAGAATAGCTGATAGCAGAAGCGTAGATATAGCAATACAACACAGTACACTGATGCGTTTTACATTGTACATTGTACAATTTTTACTTTCACTTTCACTTTTTTATGCCACTCCTTTTTGTTGCTAACGTGAAGAGTGAAAGCTGAAGAAAAAGTCTGTTTTCGGTTTTTGTCCTTACTTTTTTCCCCACCGTTTTTTTCTTCTTTATTGAATAACCACAAAATAGACAGTAGAAAAAGCCATGAAAGGTATGAAATTTTTGCAAAGGATTTTGAGTTTGAAATTTTTAAACTTTCATCTCGTGTTTTGCTCAACCAGAAAGATGTTTTGATTTAATGTATAGATTTTATATTTAAAGGTGCACATCTATTTATGCATTCAGAATTCAAAATTCAACATAATGAGGAACCAGTTGTGTCACCAAGGAAATGCAGATAATAACAAATAAATAAAATGCAAAACTTTGAAACTCTGTCGGTACAATTGGAAGAGGAAATTTACATGTTTATTTATTTCCACATTTAAATTTTGATGGTGCATACAACAACATCTTTTGGTTCTTGGTGTTGAGGGATATGAAAATATATGTGGCAAGGTATGTCAGTAATGCTTTATGCCCATTGATTCATGTATTTTACGCATTTCCCATGCTTATTGTAGTTTGTGGTGAAGTAAAGGAGACACAGACACATAAATTCAAAGTTTATAGGACATCACCGGCATCACATAAAATTTTAGTGGTGCCGAAGGAAATACAATAGATAGCGATTTTGAAATGTGAGCCACAACACTCACATTTTTAAACGTTCAAGGCTACTGCAGTTTCTTTCTAAAGTTTGACTACATAATATTCTAATTCTGATTCTTATTTGGAATGAAATTCGAATTGGAGTTTGAATTTTCAGAAAGAGGGCAGACAAAAATAGGAAATGAGAGATAGAAAAACAAATCAATTGAATCCAATCCAATTCTATCACAAGTTTCCTCCTCCTCAATTTATTCACTATTCACTCTTCTCTATCACCAAGTCAAGTCGAGTCAAGTCTGTGGTTTGGTTTTGTTCCTGAATCTTGAATCAAACTAAACGCTAAATTCAGTAACTCTGCATTGTATTGATTCAAGTTTAGTTTTCTTTACTGATAAATCCTCACAACCACACACAAGAAAATATCGTAATAAGACCACAAAGTTTATGCAGAGGAAAGGTCAAAGTACTCCCATTTGAATTAGTTATTAGTTATGTTGGTTTTTCATTTTTGATTTCAATTTTCAAGTTATCGAGAGTTGTTTCGATCCTTGGATGCGTTAGGTTTTGAATGTATTGGTTGAGGGAAAAGTTTAAATAAAGTTGAGAAACGTGGAATATTCAGATGGAATGTACTTTAGTAAATTTTCGCTTTTTGTCTTTCTCATTTTCTCTTTTTCCTTTTGTTTTACATGTGCATACATACAAAATGCAGAGTGTTTCACGCAGTTTTCGTTCCCTCATCCGCGTAACCAAACTTCAAGTTTTCAACTCAACTCAACTCGGCTCGGCTCTACTTGTGAATGTTCTGGGAAAAGCTTCTTCCCCATTTGGAGTTTGAGAGTCGACGCAAAAACACTTAGCAAAACCATTAGTTTGTTAAACTTGAGCCAATTAGAAGTGTCACAAAAAGATCTGAAACCTTTTATCATAACCCATCTGCTCCTGCTATCCACCATCCACCATCAACTACCCGCACAAAAACTTTGCAATACGAACCACTTTACTTTATACTAACCGGCGAGGTTGCTTTTGCTTCCACAAATTGTGAAATCTACACAATTGTAAAATAGAGTGTGGAGTGTCTACAATACTGAATATTTATCCCCGTGTTTTTACCTTTTTATTCTTTTAATATTCATATTCCTACATGTGCTCTTGTGCA